>OMLM01016219.1:76463-104330 GCA_900302695.1 Helostoma temminkii | reverse complement strand
ATCTATAAAAATATCTGATATCCATGTAATTGACCACTGATCGGTAATCGTTTTTCTTCTCAGCACTTTCTTGATATTCTCCAAAGCAGTAAGGGTGATGTATCAAGCCAGTTAATATGAGCAGAAGAAAGCCCTTGATGAGATCCATGGGAATTCAGGCGAAGGGGATGGATAGCAGACTCATATCAAACGCCAACGCTCCCTGCCATGGTGTCTGCAGCTTGGCGTACTGCCGTCATGTTTACGATGAGGGAATAGACTGGAGCTGTGCTGAATGCTGTTGAAAGCGAGCCTTCAACATGACAACAATGTGTGTCCCAGAGTAACAGCTAATGCCTGGCACCTCTAACTAAATCATTTCATTAAGAGCCTCTGATGTGCAGACAGAGGGGATGTAAAATGCATTTCCACGCCAAGCCTCTCAATCGCTCGCTGTCCTTGCGAACATAATGAACAGATTACCGTTTGCACCCTTGTCACATCATGCTTCTCTGACAAGTGCCTGGCACCTTATGGGAGATGCTTTCAGTGCGTGTCCTCCCCAGACAGAAAAGCCTGAAATAAAATGACTGAAACTAGTTTAGCAGCCAGAGGAAATAAAACAACTTGCTAATTAGAGAAGCAATGGACTGAGGCAGACAGTGTTTCCTGACTGGATGGTCTGGGAGATGGAGAGGTTGAAATGTCAAGTATCTATATGCCAAGCACCCTTAGGCCAGCCTCCTGCAGACACTGCAAGTCTACTCCCAATTTGCCAAGCGCTCTCTTTTTCTCTGTCCTGACTCGGGTTAATAAAACACTAACCATCTCAATATCCATGATGGCTCTTTGCTAACTAACTCCCCTCTAGTTAGACTCAGCTTCTCTTGTCTTTTTCTCTCTCTTGGAAAGAGACTGTAACTCTCACCCCGGCTTAATCAGGAGGACTGCTTATTAAGGGAAAGCTCTCGGGTACTTCCTAAATTGGGGGGAAGAAAGTCTCGCCAGTGCGATAACTGCAGATTTATGTCAGAATGAGGTGTAAATAGCTCCACTGGATATTTGGCTTCTTTAATTAAGCATGTGCATTTTCCAAGTCTTTGTGTAGTGTGCTGACTGCTGTAGTCCTCTTCCGTGACATGGACACTAGCTTACAGGGTGACTCATTTAGCTCAGCTCAGCCCAAAAGTTGAAATGGTTAAAACTAGTCCAAGATGCAAGGCAGAAAACATAACTTCATTTGACTTTTTTTTTTTTTTACATTGTCTGCTGTCTTTTTCAACCAGTAATCCAGCCTGCCACCATAAGTAAGAAGTCATTACAGTGATACACGGTATCAAATGTCAAATTACTTTTACTCAGTGTTAGGATCAAATTGAGCGCACTGGAAAACATTCCATGAGAGTGTAATATCATTTTAAAAGGCTGCAGACTTTAGAGACAATCCATCTGTGGCCTCTCATCTCCCTGAGTTCTATTTTTGACGCTCCATGAAAAAGCGTGTGCACGTTCCACCAAACCTTACACTTTCTTTTAGCCGTGTCTGGCAGGGAGAGAAATACCTGAGAGGAGCAGAGGAAAAATGCTTTTACGCCGTTCATGAGGGGGTACTCAGCGTTCAGATTCAGCATTCAATTTCCATCACTGATAGCATTGCTATTGATTCACAGTTTGCCCTATGCTTAGTGCAGGCCAGACACAACAGATCTTAGGGTTTGTGGGCTGTCAGTCAAGGTAATCCAGGAGTCTTTTTCAAAATCTGTCAGGGTGAAGAGTATACAGCCTCACATTTCCCCTCAAATAAACAAAGAGGACAATAGCGTGGCCCTAACAACTGTCTGACAGGAGAGGGGTGCTGCATGGACCAAATCCAACAAGAAAATACTACATTTATTCTTCTAGGCTGAAGAAACACTCATTAATAACAAGAACAACCAAGTTGTTAAAGAATAACACACACATTAAGTTTCTTGCCCTACAGTACCTACAGTAACTTTTTTCAAATATTTAAATAGTATAGACATCCTCCATAAATTATCTTAATATGGCAAGATGCTGTCAAAGCATAGTCATATAGAACATCGCTGGTGGTAGCAGAGATTTTTTTTTAATGACTTTTGAGTGAGGCTCATCCTTCTGACCAATCAGGAAAGGTTAAACCATGTGTCACATATCAATGAGAGGATCTTGGAGACACCACGGATTTCGACCGTGGATGTACAGTTTTGACACAGCATCTGTACTTGGCATCCTTTTTGGATTGCACATTGTAGCCACAGGTGAACATGTCAAATATTATCATGTAATTTTTGATAACCTACCCAATTACAACCTGAAAATTAAATAATAATTACCTAGTAACAGTTTATTTCATTTTAAATGAAACAGCAACCAATTAGCGCACATTAGCGTTATTACCTGGTAAAATTACAGCATGTAAACATTTGAAATCTTTAATTGCATGGAAATCTGTGCATCAATAACATAAACACTCAATTACTCAATTACCAATAATTAACCGTAGGTTTTCTTCAATACTATGTCCATGACTTTATTTATGTGATTTATAAGCTGTATTTTACTAGGTTATAAATTTTCCCACCATTTTGATACAGATGGTTTTTAACTCTCATAACATTTGACATGAATCATGCTGATCCCTGGTAGGAGGCCTACATGTGACTAATTTGTCAGACGTTGCTACGACAGTGAGCAAATGTTGCTCACCTGAGACGACTGTCAGAACACTGGTCTAAAAGGTTGCACTGTACAGCAGTTTAACTGAGACACCCCAAGATGTTAAGAAGTGTTCTTTTTTCCCCACATCATAGACGTTCACATTAGTCTGACATAAAGACAGTAGCTTACATCCTAAAATAGATGTGAACAGTCAACTGAAGCAGTAAGGTGTGAGAATTCAGATACAGATGCAAAGACAACCAGACAAAGGTGCTCGCTCTCTGTCTCTCTCTCTCTCTCTCTCACACACACACACACACACAATGCATTTATTGTGCTGATGCTCTGCTGCTTTGAATACTGCTGAGTAGAGGAGGGAGAGCGTCTGCCATGGTCGTAGGAGTGTCTGACCCCCTACTAGCACTAATGGGATCACTCCATCAGAACACTCCAACTTATCTGCTGTAATTAATATTAAAAGCCCCTCAATACAAATGAATGAAATCATGAGTTACTATAAATATGTATGCAAACACATACTACACTTTGGAGGCTGTCAGTCTGTCTATACCAGCCTGTGTATGTGTTGTTAGACATCTCTTAGTCATGTCTCACACAATAAGGGGATTTTGTAAAAGTGTGTTCAAGCCAGTGAGCTCTGAAGAGAAATCCAGCCCAGAGGTTCAGAGAGCAATTAAAAGTCCACAGATTTCTCAACAACCCACTACTGTATCTATCTATCTATTCTCCCAGCCTCATGCACAGAGATGGACTGACCACTGGGGGATAATGGTGGGGAGGGGGCTTCTACACCATAATTTTCCATGAGTGATGAACTGTGAAATGCAACAAAAGCCTCCATTACTACAAGAGGGATTTTGAGCCCACAGAGCAATAGGAGAGAAAAGGAGGTTAAAATGCGTTCATCAAATAACAGCTCATGCAGTACGTGGTAGGGAGAAAAAAGTCCCTGTGTTACAGAAATGACACTGTGATGGTCCATGTGGTTGGTTCATATGATCCAGTGAGCGCAGTGAGCATTTAACAGTGACACTAAGTGATATTTCTGGGTGACTTGCTGTCAATAGCAGGCGACTTTACCCTATCCAGAGGCTGAATCTGAGCTATGACAGATCATTCCTTCCGTGACTTATACTCAATAACAATTTTCTGGGCATTCATCATTTGAGCATCTTTGAAACCAAAGCTGTACGAGAGTGAAATATAACGTTTTTGTTTCCCATAATGAAACATTTCTCCTACTGACTTTATACATTTATATTTTTGAGGTGGTCTCACAGTCTCACATCTGACAAAAATAAATACATTCATTCTTCAGCTTTTCCAAGCATTCCTCTCCCCGAAGTAAAGGAAATGTGTTGTTCCAAACCTAAAAAAAAGAAAAAAGAAAGAAACAGAAAACTCTGTAGGAGGCTGGAGTCAAGGAGGCCCCTTCTTATCTTGGTATGGCGGCGCAAACGGTGAGCAAACAATGAAACGCCTTGATGGAGCCCAGATAGACGAGTCACACACTCACGGCACAACATCACAGAGCAACCCCTGATGCTGTCTGCATACCAACTTTCCACTGACTTCACTTGTACAAACTTTTCCGCCTCGAAATAAACATGTCCTTCTTTTTGCACTTTACACAATACCCTCACTTCCAGTCATACTTGGTAAAACAAACAAACAAACAAACAAAAAACAAACAAACAAAGCAGCAGATGTACTTTTTTTACTTACTTATTTTTCTACATGTTTTCATCATGCATCATGGTTGACTCATATACACTGCTTTTTTAAATATCCTCAGAAATGTATGTTAAACAAGTTGCAGTGCAGCAGGTTTTGGGTCATCACAGCAACGGCAGGAAGCTGTCAGCGCTGTCGCTTCCTCTGCAACAGCGACAATATTGTAACTTCCTCCTGAGCTCATCTTAGGAAAACTAGTGCATCTGTTACATTTCTGTTATTTGGAATTTAATTAACAGATATTAATAAATGATGGACTTTGGGTACATTATTAATATCAATTAATATGAATATAATAATATATCAATATAATATGAATAATGAATCATTTTGATTTCTATGGCATATTGTTAGGACATGATAATTATTATTATACTATAGCTTTCTCTCTTCCACCGTGGCTGCTTGCTAAGTGATCAAATCAGTCTCTGTTGGGTCGTTCATTTATATATGTTGGGTTCAGGTAGGTTTTCCACCAGTCTATTTTACCATGCACAGCACTTAGACATGGACAAATCATTAGTGAAGCTTGTTACCTGAGTCACTATGTACCTAATAATTAATAATTTCATAGATACCATGTTGGCCAAGAAGAAAAAGCAGCCATGATCCACACTGACCAGCTACACACTCGCTCACACTAACAATATCTGTTTTTAGACCTTCTAGGAAACACAGGAATAATCTGTACAAGAATAATCTGTACATAAGGCTGGATGCTTCCTCTCTCAGTCTTACTCCCACTGTGGATTATTCAAGACCGAGCCACAACATGACCATAACAGGAAGTATGGGATTTTCTGCCAACACCTCTTTAATGGACTCCTCTTTAGCCTGGCCTGTCTGACAATTCTGTGTTTGTGTTGGAGCTTGAAGTTCTGGTTGGTGGAACTAAGAAAATGATAAAAATTCAGGCAGCACCCAGTGCTTATAAAAACTTTACAGCATAGGATGGATCTGAGAGAATATGATGAGACCCTCCTGTGACCACAGTGTGTATTACCTTAGCCAGACAGATACAGTCTGACCGTCTGACAGTCCTGTACTGTGCTAGACGGAATTCAACCTATTCTCACTGCACTGGTAGTGCTTCACAAAAAAAGGTATCAAGATACAAAATGAAAGTCATACTGCTGGGTTCAGATTAGGGGAACATGGAGGAAAAGGTGACCAGGCTGATGTGGTGGTAGAATTACGACCTGCAGTAGAGTCTGATATGTGCTAATCTGCTTTACTATTAAACACTTTTGTTTCATTTGATACAAACATACATTTATTAAGCATAGTTGTCATCTTGTCTTAATATGCACGTGTTTTTTCCACCGAGTCGCCATTATAATTAGTTTACATTGCATTGTGATGTTGATTAGTAAAAACAATGTCTTCTAAAGGTTGTATTGTAATTTCTACCGCTAGTCATCACTTGATAATTGATTACTTGATCAATTACTCTGTCACTTATTTTTATTAAAGCTACAGTTTGCAGCTATGCCATTCATGAGTCGTTGAACTTCTAGATATTTGAGCCTTGCTCAAACATGTCTGGACGCAAATATGTCTGCACTAATGGAAGTGCTGTTCTATGAGTCTGGATCAAAGGAAAGTTTGACAGGACTTCTGGAGCATTTTTGTCCACTACCAGCCAAAAATTTGAACACATAGAAATGACCATCTCTATGAAAGAAAAGCATTTTTATAACATCTAGTTGATTGTGACTAGACATTGTTAAAATTGTAGCTGTAAATAGCTTTTTTTAAAGGGATATTTTAATAAACATACAGAGGCCAATAATCAGCAAACATCAGTACTGTCTTCCAATAGCATGATATCTTTGCTAATGCAAGTGTATTCATTTAAAATGAGAACATAAAAAAAGGTGTTTGTAGTGATGGTAACACATCTGACGCATCTAATCTGTTCATGAAAAGCACAGTGACTCCTATGTGTGTCCAAACTTCACGTCACGTCAGGGAAATTAGTCTGATTTTGATTTCAGTGAGGGAGAGTCTCTGTGCAGAGAGCTCAGGAGGCACGATGGGACACAAAGAGTTCACTGTGGAAATCTGCTGATTTTTGTTTACAGCATCAAAGTAGAGCCAATCACATTATTAGAAACAATGTTTAATGCGTATAACCTTGGGTTCCTGAAGAAGAGAAGTGTGATACAACAGCAGGAAGCTAATAAATATTTCCTATATTTTCTGTTGTTGCGCTGATCTACTACCAGGGAACGCCCACATTCTCTTACCTGAAGAATTACTTGCTTTCACATCCAGGCTCACACGGACATTACGCACACTGTGTACTAGGGGGCTAGCAGGATAAAGTCTGGGTAATGTCTGTGCCGGTTGACTTGTATGTTATATATATGTTATATATATTCACACATGAAGCTCACCCGAGTAAAGTCCAGAAAAAGTGCACGTGAGAAAACAGCTTTAGTGTACACTCCTATGTGACAAACTATGCATCAAATCCTCACAACTAAAAACTGGAACAATTTTTGTGACAAATAATTATAGTTACTGATTGAATGTCTGTCTATTGACTGTGTAGCAGCACTATACAGTATGGTGAATCTATCAGTGGTAATGTGACTGCAGCTACTACTGTGCATTTTCTAAGCCTTAGATGAGGGTGATGATGGCTGCCCTACTCATAAAGGAGGACTTTATCTGTCAAGTACAATTATGAACATATAATGCAGTGTGTGCTACCTTATCTTGAAACTGAAAATGTTTGTTGAAGGTTGATTAGGCTTTTTATTAAATTAAATCACATAAAAGACGGAATTCTCTTGAGAACAAACTAATCAAATGTGGAAAAATTCAAACGCTGTCTCTCTGTGAAGTAATAACTCCAGCCTTGTTTGGAAATCTGGATATTTATCACTAATCAAACAAAGAACAATGACTGCAGCTGCAAAAATCAGTGAATTACTGATGTCTTTCCTTTTAAGCTTGTTTTGGTTCATATGCAGTAACATAAATTTCAATAAATCTTTGATTTGGTTTGGCAAAGATGAAAGTAGCTAAACAAAATCGATCAAGTTGACTTAATCCTCTGATGTTAAGCAGTTCTATTGCTGGAGTAATTAGATTCTCAGTGCAGGTTAATTGCCGCTCTAGTCCTCAATTCTGACCTTTTTTAAAACCAATCTGCAGATGTGAAAAGCCACCTTGTTTACGCAACCTCTCCTCCTCGTCAGAAAGCCAATCTAAACAAGCCACCCACAACACTGAAGCCCTGCAAAACAGCCGCTGTCTCTTTTCCCTCCCTCTCATCTTCCTCTAACCCTTGCATTCACTGAGTGTAACAATATGAAATGAGACATATTGCTGCCGACAGCGTTCTCAAGGAAATGTCAGCATGGAGCCTGCTGAGAGGCGTCACGATGCAAGAGTGTGGAGTGGTGGCGGGGTACGGGGCGGGAGAGTTAAAACGCTTTGTCTGTCTGAAACCTCTAATCAGGATCAGCTTAGGAAAAGGTCAGATTTGTATATCACAATGTAAACCCATGTGAGCCCACAGCAGATCTCACTTGCATTTATTGGCCAACACACCTAGAAAAGCCCTGGCTGGGACTTCAATGGGTTCTTGGAAATTATGCTGCTCATGGAGACAGCAGTGAACATGTTGTGACTCTAAATTACCCTTATGAGTGTTGTTTTCCTGCTTGGTGAACCATAGTCAAATATGCAAGCCATTTCACTCCACCTGCATTGCATTTTATCACGCCCTTGATTTGTTCTTTTCTTACCCTTTATCTTCTGTCACATACGACAACCTAAATAAGCCATAATGTTTTTTGTTTGTTTGTTTGTTTGTTTGTTTGTTTCTTCTTTGAAAGAGAATCAGTAAATCAATCAGTATATTGATACTGAAGACATCACATTGTACAAGATGTTGGGCCTAAGACAGAAAGATATAGCATCTCTGACATAACCTGTACCACACTGTTTAGTTTATGTCACAGGTGTACTGGATAGCACACAGCACCGCCTATCAAACATATAGTGATGAATTGTGTTATGTGTCACTTATTTTAGCATAAGCTAAATAATTAACAATTTGTGATCTACCTTAATATTATCATGGTGCAGCCTTTGTGACTTTTTACTGGTGCTAAAATGGGAAAAAGCCACTTTTTAATAATCTCCTTTGTTTCCTCATTTAGATTTGATTGGCTATGAAATGCATCGGCCTGCCGGGACTCATGTTTCAGCATTCATCAGCATTTCCTGGTTGTAAATTGATGGCACAAATAAAGACATTCAGTACTTGCTCAGGAATGCATAAGGGGACCTGCACAGACACACGTAGGTAAGGTTTTACAGTGTAGCATTAACTATGGACATACTGGACATAAGGTTCTTGTACGTTTAAAACACTTTAAAGACGAACATGTGATATTGTGTTGGCTTATAAGCTGTGATGTCACTTCAGTTTAAACATCATATCTGCAGAGTAAATGAAACAGATAATTTCCCTACACTATATGGCACACAGAGAAAATACAACTACGTCTGGGTTTAATCTGCCATCACTAGCCAGTACACATCATTTAAATATAACTGTATTAAAAGCACTAAATATTAGGTACTTTTTTATTTTCAAGAATATATTTTTCTCAATCAGAGCTGTCAATGGCTCACTGACAAATCTATTAAAGAGAATCAGCCGTTCCACAATCATATTTGTATCACTGTAAGTTAAGTCGCTCTCCTGAATCCTGCACAAACTTAATTTTGAGCAGGTTGAGGCTGTGAGACCTGTCCAGGCTTCTAAAGGCCAGTCTGAGTCTAACTGGAGGGGACAGTGAAATCTCATATGATGGCAGATTCACATGCCAGAGTTCAGTGAATGTCAGCTTATTGCTATCGAAAAGGTCACTGGGCTAGAAGCAGAAAAAAAAAGTCTAGTGGGGGAGAAAGCTGTGTGTATGCGCGTATGCGTGTGCAATGCTGTGTTCCTTTATCTGTGACCCTGGGAGGAAGGCCGCAACCTGAGATATCCATGCTCATATAAGCGTCACGCCCTCGAGCTGCTGCATCTCTCTCTGCTCTCATCAGGCTTCGGTGTCTGTTACCTTTAGCACTCCAGGAAGAAGACACCGGGCTTTAAAATACACCCGCTTCTACGAACGCAAAATCAATTACTAGAGAGATGAAATTCTCCGATAACGCAGTCTAATGATAATTGCCCCGAATCAGCAATGATCTGACAAACCACTACTGCATCTGCAGCAGTGTACTGACAGTCAGAGTAGCTGGAATATCAGTGATAATTGTTCCAGTGTTGATTTGTAGCCATGTCACTGCCTGGGGTAAACACAAACCAATTGTAGAGTATTGGACTCTATGGTAGGCGGCAGGGGTCATATTTCACTGTTGTTTGTGTGAGTTGTGATGAGTAGAACGCAGTAGAAAGAGGAAATGGTTATGTGGGAGCTAACCGCTGCCTGTTTAATTGAAGCACTCCTATCACATTGACTGCCGGAGACAGGAGGGCGACAGCGCGGCGCTAACTCTTGCTAATTCAATAAGCGATCATCAGGCTATTAAGAAGCTGGCAATAATAATAATAATAAGCTCAGTTTCGACTGTGTGTCTAGAAATAGACTGGCTCGGGCGAGGAATCACACACAGACGACTGCTGTTCATCAAAAATGCAGTCTATTTATCCAAAGCAAATACAAGACACAGTTCAGGTTCAGATGTGGATCAATCAGGACCCAGAGGGACAACACACCGGTGACCCCATTTTGTAGATGACCTCCTTGATATCCCAACCTCTCAACACTCCCCCCAACTCAATTTCCTTTCAACCAACCTTGGTTGATCATGGGAGTCAGCAGTTTTCAAAAGTGCCTGAGACACGTCGGCCTGGATAATGTGTCCTATGAATAAAACACATTAGCTACAAAACATGTTGAATTATTCACATTTCAGAGCTTCCATCCCACCCCACGCAGGAGATATTAGTTCTTCAGTCACCGCATGCTTCGCAGAGAGTCCTCTGAGTCTGCGTCTCTCCCGTGTTTGCTCCTTCTCACTTCCAGCTTGATCATTCACTCAGAGTCTTAGTCATCTGTATTTTGTTAATCTGTCTCTGTTCCTTTCTCTTGTCTCTGCTGACTTTCTGCTGATGGCGACTGTCTATTTATACTCCTCAGCTTACTACTTTTCCTGGAACATCTCACTATTTATCTAAAGAGCTCTTGAAGCTGTTGAGGAGTGTGTTTGTTCTGAGAGAATCTTTGATGACTTTGTAAGACACCACGGCCCAAAATGGATTCATCATTTAGCGTTAATCTGAGGCGACCAGCTGTGAGGTTCAAAGCGAAAAACGACCAGAAATAAGGAGGAGGGCGGTTTGTCAATTAAACACTTGACCTAATATGCATCTTTTGTTCATTTTAATTTCAGCTCCACCTGGAATTTATGATTTTCATGATTGCAATGTGATATGCAGAATCAGCTGCAGCAAAGGAACTTCAAAGAACCAAGACTGCTATTTATCGTGCTGTTTAAATATAACATCTCTCTCATTCTACAAAATATCACTGTTAAGTCATCATGATTTTACTAGTAGAGTCCTTACGTTCCCTGACATTTTATTGTAAAAAATCAACAGAAAACAGACTTGACTATTGCTTTATTTTAAAAAGTCCCCTTGAAATGTTCTTGACAAAAACAAAACACAACAGAAACTGCTAATTGGTCCAATTTTGTCACACACACACACACACACACACACACACACACACACACACACACACACACACACACACACACACACTCATTAGGACTCCCGCTTATTAATTAGGACTAAACAAAACGTGCAGCTGATAACAATGAGAATGTCATTAGTTTTGCAGGTATCTGGTCGCAAAATAGTAGACGAAGTGTGACCTGCATGTGTCTAGTGAGGGGAACGTAGATATTTGTAATAACATTTATGTCATTAATGTAAACCTCAGTGTGGAGATCAATAAAATGTAAAATTTTTCCCTTAGAGACCACAAATATCTTAGAGTATAACACTGGTGTAGAACCACAATGGCAACTAAAACTGAGTGGATCATGCTGCAGTTGGCGCTAACAGATTTTAAAAAGCAGTTACTTTTACTAAAATTACTGCAACACAGAATGTAGAGCAGATGTTGGAGGACACAGTCTGGATGACTATTGCGATGCTAAGTGATCACAGTGGTTGTGGTCTGCGCTGCCATGACATGTAGTTACATCTCATACAACTGATAATGTCATCACATCGAGCCACTAAAAACTTACAATATGGCTGAGACTGTAATTAGTCCATTCCATTCTGCCCAGACCTTCATCTCCCTGCTCTCCCTGCAGTTTTTATCAAATTTCAATAAATGGCTGTGAATTCTCCAAAACTTAATAAGCAAACAGAATTAATTGAAATTCTCCGATTAGTCAGAAGAGCCAGATCGCTCAAAAGTTGGCTCACAGAAACATTTATCAGTACCTCTCCACATTATGAATTTTTGAAGCATATTTCTAGCAAAATAATGTATCAAAATATTTCAAACTGTCTCTAAATGGTAAACAACTTTAACAGATCTTTTTTTAAAAAGTCGCACTGGATTCAACATAATGTTGGAAAATAGCAAGATATGAAGTACATCTCAGTAAAAAAAAGAAAAGCAGTGAAAACGTACACAGCATTCACTAGTATAATGAACGTGAGTATTTGCTCCACTTAAGGTGCTGTTGTATTTTTAGTCCACCTGTGAGCTGGGTTTCATCCAAATATTGTTTGCATTTTTAGGACACTCACTCATCCAGCACTACATTGGCCCTGACACAACCAAAAAAAGCTTTGAAATAACACAACTGTATTTCTATGTGACTCTGATGTGTATGTGTGTGTTTGAGGAGTGTAGCGTGTGTTTTCATTGGTAAAGTCAAACTGCAGTGTTTTTCTGAAAGTACGCAGCATCAACAGCACATCAGACAGTGTTTGCAGTGTGCACTGGGAAGCAGCTCTTTAAACAGCAGAGCATGACGTCAATGGGCACAAACCTCTATTTCTTCATCGGTAACATATCTGAGTCGCATAGGCTTTGAAAGTATCTGTCACAGCTCTGGGGTCAGAATGAGCCAAATAAATACTGATTTTTAAGGAAGCTGTGATAAACAGGGAGGATTTGGATATTGTCTTGTGCACGTACTCACCAGGGCACAGTATGTCTCTGGAGGATCTCCACAGGTGATGTTGGGGGGATCCAGAGTAACTTTCAGGTACTGGGTCATGTCTGCTGCCTCTGGCTGGCAGGCCATGTAGTCCCAGGTTAAGCCTTCGTCTGAGTAAACCTGGGACTTACACACATCGTAGTGGCCCCATGCTGCAGGGTAGTGCTGCATAGCTGCCTGGCAAACACCGGTCCACAGCGCCTGCAGCGTCAACGCAAAATGGAAACGCATGACTGGTCCTGTCTCAACTCCTTCGCAAGGAGCTGTATCTCCTTTAGATGTACAGACAAGGAATCCCTCTTCTACTTGCACCTTGTACAGCTCATTCAACTAGAGGGAGAATGCATGCCAAACGCCCTCCAGGTGGAGTGTGGGTTGGTTTATAACTGTCTTGTTTTATCACTATTTGTATTTCTTTCTGGATTTCAGCAGTGGCTGGCGATGATAGTGAGGTTACCAGCCCATTGAAGAAGATAACAGTATAGGACTGAGGGAGGGAGGAGGACGGTGGAGGAGAAGGAAGAGAAGGAGGGGGGACACGAGAGGAGATAGCCCTCTGACACGCTGATAGGAAGGTGAGTGATGGGTCTCCTCAGCTTGTCTGGCTGTCAGTCATGGTTCTCGTCCCTCGTGGAGATCAGGTGCTGCGGAAAAGAAAGGAGAAATAGAAGAAGAGGGGGTAAATACACCGTCCTTATGGGGATGGAAATGACAGTGAGAGAACATTAGCTGATGCCAGAGCATGGGTAAAAGGTGTATGTGTGAACAGGAAGCTGGATGGGTGCTGGAAAGGGGAGCGATGTTGGTGTTTGTTGTCCATCAAATCACAGAAAATCAGTATGTGAGGCCCTCAGGATAAATTGGATCCTGCTGCTTTCACACCAAACTCTCATCTCACTTAGCAGTATCAGCACTATAGTGTTGCAGCTTTCCACACCCTCCTCACACACCTACAACACTGTATGAATGACAGAATGATAAAAAGCATACATCAAGATCAAAGAACTATTTCTTACACATCAACATCAACACTCTGAGCTGAAAGACTCCTACTTGTAATTTAAGATAAGTTTTATGTAGAGTCATACAGAGAGAACTACATCACATGCACTGATTTATTAGCAGCCATTTATAACTATCACCCATTATGAGCAGTGACCTTTCCTTTTCTCTGACTTTTAAAACTCTTATTTAAACACAGCTGAGCATCACGCTGTTTTTCCTCTATTGCTCACGTGTGTGAAACATATTCACAAATTGCAGATTGACTTTTTTTGTAACTGACTTTACCTTTAAAAACCTTTTAAATTAGGTGGTCTACAACTAGAGTGTACCTTGATATCACTCCAGCAGGTAACACAGCAGTGAACCAGCTGATGCAGCTACTGCACGTGCAGGATTCCGGCGTAGCTGCACGTGATTGATGGAGACCAGAGTCAACAGTCAGAGGCAGGAAGATGGGCCAGTAGACATTTTAGTGCTGCTTAATCAGTCAGCTGAGTCAGAGTGTGTGTATGTGTTGACCAAACACACCTTCCAATCATCAGTGATCAATTTGTTGTCTAGCTGTAGTGTACACAGGGTGATTGCTTACTGCAAAAACTGTTAGTAGCACTATAGTATGGATTGGGCCACATATTTCTGTCTGAACCTGACCTGAGTTTGTGCAATGCTCTTCAAGTGCTTGACTCTGAGGAAGAGTCAAAAATGAAAGGTCCCCTGACCTTTACATGAGTGTTCCATCTGTCTACTTATTTGTTGTTAGTCATTGACTGAACTGCAATCATTTAGCCTAAAGTCTGACCTACCTGGCCGAACCCTAGCCAAACCCAAACATGATTTCTAAATTTCTTCCCGAACCTGACCCGAATCCTTTGGCACCAAAGGGTCATTGGGTTTTATTTATCAGTAGATTAGAGCAGAGCAGATTGGGCCCAGGGTGCCAGCAGCAATAAAAAACAATGAATACAGTAAAAAAAACACTGCATCATAATCTAGCACATGATGTTGATGAGGTGTATAAAAAGACTTGATTTCAGCATTGACAGACTGTGAAAAAAAAGGAAAAACACCACAACACATAAACACGCGCTATGACACTTTTAGAAGGTGGCATGTAATGTGAAAGTGTGAGAGACAACATGTGAAAAAATATACTGCAAAAATATACTGTATTCACATTTAGCATCTACAGGCCTCCAGCCCTGTACATGTGCTAAAACAGAGAACACTGTTTCATGTGTGTATGTACAACAGTGTGATTACACTACCTGATGGATTTCAAAAATCTGTCTTTGTGGCATAAACATCACAAACGAATAATTCAATAACTAATAACAAAACTAGTTGTAAGCTTGTCTGAGCTTAGGGAGGATCTGCAGAAAGCATGACTGAACAAGCTTCATGTGTGGAAAAACCTAAACCAGAATTAACAGTTACCCCTAACATTGTACTGTGTTGCTTGATACTTGTGCTCAAAGGTCCCAGGATTTGCTGTAAGCTGTTTACTATTTGGGCCTCTGATTTATCCTCATTCAAATTTAGAAAATTTCAAGACATCCAGCATCTCTGCGACTGACAGTCAGATAAAAATGTTTGGCACAGTTCTGCCCACTCTTACATGCGTCAATAGAAAATTCTGCCTTCTGGTAAACCCTGTAGAGCTCTGTGTGCCAAAACTGCCAGACACTGGATCAGTTTTTTCCCCAGACCAACATGACCTTGTACAAGAGCTACATTGCTGCTATTCCAGCTACTTTTCTATCTGGGTATTATCTGCATAAAAAGGATAAAATACATTAAAAAATGCATTGTTTTCATAAAATTTAAACATATTAAAATGGCCCAGTCATTACATATAAGAGAAAATAACTAAGCCAAAAACTAAAAACTGAACCTCAAGGTGCTTCATAGTGTAAACCAGGGTGGTTAAATATCTCATTCACATCTGAACCAACAAAGATCAGATAAAAATAATCAAACCAATGGCCTTAATCTGTCATTAAGGATGATCAGATATCTGGTGCGATAAGTGCCAGCGTCGTTATGCACACTATTTGAGAGCTGAAAAAGACAACGTAAAATCAGGACAAAAAATACAAGAGTTTTATCAGAGGACGGAGGAAGGAGGACGAGGTTAAGGGATAAGAAATGATGCACCTTAAATGTAAAATGTAAGAATGTCAATGGGAGAGATGTCACCAGGTGAGGAAGCAGCCAATTATCCCAAAGAACTCTTGGCACTAAGCTCCCTGTTCCCATTAAAAGACATAATATTACTGTGTTAAAGAGGAGAATAAAGAGATAACCAGGAAGTGTCTGCATGTGTGTACAAGTGTGTGCGCCTCATGCGCAATCTCTGGATAAAAAGAGGTTTGAGTCATGGGTAATGAGACAACAAGCACTGGTGAGGCTTTGGTAACAAGCAATAGAGATCACAAAAGTGGGGTCATTATCACTCCACCATCCCGGACACAGCGGCCCCTTCCTCTCATTACTCCCTGCTTATAACCCTCTGAGGAGACAAGGTGAGGGAGAGAAAAGGAGAGCAGATGGAAGAAGTGTGGATGTGCATTTTAAGTGAGAAAGGGGTTTATTTTAGAGCCGGTTGCTTCCTCCAACCATCGATCAAGGTTTAAGGACATCAGAGGAAATATGCTCACAGGAAGTCTAAATTTCTTCCATTTACAGGAATATATATTGAACTGTAGGCACAGTGTTACAGTAATAGTGAGAGGTCACCAGGTGAGAGAAAGAAAATAAAACCAGTTCCCTGACAAAAAAAATCTTACACATACATACTCATCATGAAAAAAAAAACTTAGTCCACTTTTCCATTCTGTTTTATTTTTCCACTTAGTCCATTCTGTGTGGCCTCCTTTACTGACTGCTGGTTTTGTTACACAAGTCTGTAATTAACAGAGATTTACAAGGCTAACTGAGGGTAATACTACTTGTAGTGGAGTATTCTTCTTGAGTACTGCATTACACTTTTAAATATCTCTAATATGAGTTTTTGAATCAATGCATCGTGTGATATATATCCAGTGTGTGATATATTTGGAGGAATGAGCATAATAACCAGAATGAGCGCACTCTTCACTCATACAGCAGCAAACACAATTAGTGCTTTTATGCTTATGTTGTGCTCCTAAGTTGAACCTGTGAGTATGATCCTGTTTAGCATCATCACCGCTACTAACTGTCATTTCTCACTGAAACATGTTGCCAGTAGAAACTACTCTGCTCCAATCGTGCACACACACGCCAAGCTGTTTGTGAAGAAAAAACCCGTACAACACATATTTAATCGGGGGGAGGATTTTAAAATATAAAAAATGTAATATATATATATATCAAATGTGAAAATGTAGCTATAAAAATTACAT
The DNA here is from genome assembly GCA_900302695.1 of Helostoma temminkii. Taxonomy (NCBI): domain Eukaryota; kingdom Metazoa; phylum Chordata; class Actinopteri; order Anabantiformes; family Helostomatidae; genus Helostoma; species Helostoma temminkii. The sequence goes on along the minus strand of OMLM01016219.1, from coordinate 87,303 downwards.
TTGAAACAATAAAAGATGCTAATTTAAAATGAGGAAATAAAATCCTGCTGAACAATCAGCTATCGGCAGCTCAGGTCAGGTTAACACAGCAGCTGTGTGTGCACTAAAACCCACTCGCCAGTGCCGCAACCTGCAAACTCAACAAATCAGTTTTTTCACCAGGCCCTGATCCACCCAGGCGAGGATTTCTTTGCCAGGTCAGGTCATCCCACCCACCCAAACAGCCACCCATTACCCCGAACTCTTCCCCGTCTCTGTGAGCTGAGAAACAGCCCCTGGTGTCCGCTTCTATTCCATCCCCGGGCCACTCAAGCATGACTGAGTGTTTCTCCAAATCATGACACGCATGTCCCCAGAGCCGCTTTTTACTACTACTGGGAGTCACTTGTAAATCATGCATGCCATCAAATGAACGAGTGGAGGAACACAGCTTTTATTTTCTGTCCTTCTCTTCCTCTTTAACTCTAAACCTCTGTCACCATCCTTAATGTTCCAAATTCAAAGACAGTTTGTTTTGATCCAGTGTTTCCCTTGTTCTGTTCACAACCACTTCATTTCCCATCCTGCCACATCTCAGCTTTTGTCTAAATTCATTATATATATTTGTCTTTTTTTTCATTATCCAGTGGTTGGTGTATAATCAGCATTTTCTCCTGTTACTGACAGTGGTGCCAAATTTGTAGTTGTTTTTCTAACCCAGGACACACTGGAAACAACTGTCAAGGCCATAATCTCTTCCGAATTATCTGTGGTGAGATGGGGCAGTCCTCACACAGCAGCCTGACTATTTGGTATTTCAACAAATTAAAATATCCCCAAATGTAACTGTAGCTCTAAAGCATGTGCTCAGTCCTGAGTAAGGCTGAATAATGACAAGGTTACCACTGGTTCCGGGATTTTTCCCCCCTTTCGTTTTTAATTTCACACATTTTATCCACTTTCAAGATGAATTTCTGACCCTGCTTCTGTCCCATCTTTACCCACTTTCATCTTTCCTGACTCCACCTGTTTCATATTCCCCACCAGTGCTTTGCAAGAGCACAGGAGAAAGAAGGCCAGAAAGACAGGAGGGCAGACAGTCAGAAACAGATGAAAGATAGAAGCTGGCCAGGCTTCACAAAAACAAAGCCTCCTGCCTGCTCTCTGTGCTCCACTCACCAGATTTCGCAGCCTGCCTTTCCAGAATCCCTAATCTTGCTTGTTAACAACCTGCCAATAGTGCCGCTGTCCTCATGAATAAACATATGGAGAGTGAAGCATGGTCCTGCAAACATGACAGCCAGCGTTCCCGTGGAACAGCGAGCATGCCTATAATGCATCCCTGGGGTTCACCTCTGAGCCAGCCCATCACTTAGCTCTCTTTTCCACTCCTTAAAATGTCACTGCCTTCAATCGGCAGGCCTATGATCTTTTAATAATGACGACAGGTAGCAAATGGGTGGAGAGCTGACAGCTGGTTAAGTGACTGTTTTGGGGATGGGTGGGCAGCTTCAGAAGGAATCAAAGCTGATGCTCTGCTCTAGGATTATACAAATACTTGGCCTGTTTCAGTTAGTTTGCACTGGACTCATGTTTCTACCTCTAACGTGATGAATTAATACTTGTTTGTGAAACATGTGCAATAAAACATTTCTAACCTAAAATAATTAATAACTAATTTAATTAGTCTAGAGTTTAGTCTCTCGTGTTTCAGAGGCTTGAAAATTCAGGAAAACCAGTGAAAATGATTTGGTGTTGCCTGGTAAAAAGTCTTGGTTAAACCCTTCTGAGGTAATTTCTCCTTTTGCAGAACATGTCTGCACCATCTCCTCAAATCCACCATCTACTGGAGCCAGACAGGTCAAGCCTCCGAAGACAAGCAAGTCCCTGACTGCTCAAGACGTGCTTCACTTGCCTCCACCGGCTGCATCTGCCTCAGTCCTCTGGAGCTGCCACATGGATTCTGCGTGCGCAGTAGAGAAGCGCTTTTGACAGGGCGACTGTGACAGTGCTCCCCACAAGTCGAGCCGGACACCCTCGGGCGCCAGTTACTCCAGCACAAGGGACGAAGAATGAGACAGCGAGAGAAGCTCACGCCTCCACCACCCTCACTCAGCCTCTGCCTCGCCACCAAGCCTGCTTTTCTTTGCGACACAGGAGCACCGTATGCATTATTAAAGACACTTTTCCTAAAAGGCTGCTAGCACATTATTCTGCAACCACAGTGACATGTCAGGATACTCAAAACGTCCACTTTAGCTCAAAAGAATGTGCTCACCCAGGTAGCTCTCTGAAGCTGGGAATACTGTTTTGTGAAAAGGCTGGAGCGGCCACATGCTTTAAAGCCACAGCAGCTTTAACCACACACATAATGACTCATTATCATCTGTCATTACTTTATTTGCTGAGTAAAACATAAAGCAGATTGGATTCTCCTCCAGTAAGCACATAAAAATGACTATTGACTGTTGTAGTATGATCAGCAACTTATCTTTTAGTCCTTAAAGTGAACAGTTCTAATCTAATCTCCCACACGATTCAAATGCACTTAATGTTCATCCATTCAGGATGTGACTTCACCCTGAACGCAGGGGCAGTCATGTTTAATGATAATGGTTATGAGCTAAACTAATTGTTAGGTATTATCTAATAGAAGGTCAGAGGAAAATCATGTGTGATTATTATAAGCAATGAGTAAAGAGCAGGCACAGCCACAGGCTACTGTGTAAAAATGTGCCTTTGGTCTAACTCACTGAGCTATGAAACACTAAGTGCTTTGAAATCAAGTAGATTTGTATTAAATGAGGAGCTAAAGCATGTGCAGAGTGAGGCAGCACTGAGAGCATGTACCAAAACTAATCTAACTGTAATTGGCTGCTCATATGACGTATTAAAGGTAGGCCAATTGGCTGCAGCATGACACAAATGTAATTACGCGTGATGGATAGACAACGATTAGGTAATAAGTTCCACAAGGGGGCGCTTCTAAGTTCTGATTTCAAGGTCGCCTCATTTCTAAATATGACAAGTCCTTCTGAGTGTTTGAAAAGTCCCTAAAAGTGTTTCACAGAGAAGAGCCATAACTCTATGTATGTTTGTAATAGGAAATAAACGCAGCCAGGCCAGAGCCAATAACCTCCAACTGATGATAACCAGTTTACGCACCAGTGTCCAATTTACGCTTCAACGACCACAAAGTAAACTTTGCAAGCAAAAGGAGAAACTTACATTTCCTCAGTGCTCCTCTCCGACCGGGACCCCCTGTCCTCCCTGCTCTCTAACGTCGTTCAACAAGTTTAGAGCAGCAGAATGAACATGAATGAAGAATGAAGCTCTTTAAGACGCGCTCCTTAACGGGAATGTGATGAGTACGCACGTCAGTCTCCGAGGAATCGCTGTGCGCACCATCTCTCAAGCGGTTTCCGAGGAGGGGGTGAGAAAACGATCGAGGGGAGGAGGGGGTGCTGGGGATTTTCCTGCCACTTCAAAACAAATGAGTGATCACCGTCCGGAGGGCTCGGTCAGCAGCACCGCGCCTGGTGGAAACGGGAGGATTTCTGAGCAGGAGCTCCGGCGCCAAAGTGTCCATCATCCTGTCTCCCAAGTGTCATTCCATCACGGCGTCAGTCTGAGGCAAACTGATGTCCACGGAAAAAGGGGGAAAAAGCCCACTGCTGCAAAACAAACTTTGACCTGCTGGCGTGCGCGTCCCTGTTTATAATTCCTTTCCCAGACTCCTGCGTGTGCGGCGCTCCGCTCAAATCTGGTCCCCACTCTCTTCCTCTCCTCGGCTCCAGCTATGAAAGGTTTTAGCCACTCAGTGGGGTAATGAATCACACCAATTAGACCTGGCGGATGAGAATATCCGCTCACACCAACGTATCTTCTCTTGGCCGTTTCCTCTGCGCGGCGTACAGCACCGACCGCCCAGACGGAGATGACGGGGAAGATAACGCGCTGCGAGGCTCTGCTAGATGAGACGCACACTCAGCTTGTCCCCCCACCCCACCATCACCACGCACACCTATGGTTTCTCTCCACACCCCTCCAGCCTGTCTCCATTTCACCACCTTCTGCCACCCACCCCTACCCATACCTTACCACCCTGCACACACACACACGCTGCACCTCTTTCGGGACCATCCAGAAACTCAGAAGGGAGGAGGATCGCCTGTAGCTGAACCTCTTTTTGTGGAGTTCCTCCGAGTGGCCTGATCCCGTTAAACTAACCAACAAACGCGGGCGTTAAAAGTCTCCAAGGAATGTTTGCATCCGGGTAAAACTGAAGGAGGAAAAGCTCTTACTCTTCACTAGAGGATAAAACAAGGGTGTGAATGTACACTGTGTCTCTGTGTCTTCATAAACACACCACAGTGGAGAGGCTGTAGTATGACATTTTACTGCTCGTGTTATATGTGCGTAAAAAACAGAAAATATTTGAATTTGTAATAATGGGATTGGTGCGTAAATGTCTCATATGTCCTGTCATGAAATAAACTGGTAGTTTTATAACATCTCCTCAGATAATAATTAGTTTAAACTGGTGTAAATGAGAAGAAGGTGAGAATCTGTGAATACATCTGTAAGAAGACAAAGTCTGCAAAGCGCAAAAGCTTCAGTGAAGGTGTATTACAAAAAAACAAGCTTTGAAATGAGTGTGGACAATAACTAATAATAACTACATGAGAACAGGGACTAAAACTCCTGTTATTAACTAACTCTCAGGATAAAATGGAACCACCACCGTCACCTTACAAATAATCCCCATTCTTGTTGTTTTTCTTGTTGTTTTTCTAATTTCTACCAAAACATTAAACATCAAATGAAAGAGGAGAACATCTTCTTTCAGGCTTGTAGGATAAAAAACATCCTCACACCTTAACAGACCACCACAAAGACTGAGGAGCGGGTGTGAAGGAGTCAGGCCGCGGCGCTTGGCGCACAGGTTAACCTCGCAGCAGGTTGACGAGCCTCCACACAGATGGATGCGTCGATGTTTCCAGCCTGTGCGTGCAGCCTCTATAGGTGCACACGGGCCCTAATTACAACTCGTCGACCCCACCTGTGCTGGTGTAACGTTCAGGGATACTGTGGAAAAATTATGAAATCAAGATAAGAGATGAGTGGACACAGCTTGGTGGTTAAATGAACAGCTACTCCACGTGTCCTGCGTGGTCTCATGTACACATGCGAGTTCTTAACAAATCTGAGGCAGTTTGCTCTCAGGAAGTGTGAACATCTCACATTAAATACAAAAGCATTAGAACTACATCTGGTTCCTTTCCGGTCATCGCACAAAACACGTCGCTGGTGTGTGTCGGTACACGGTGAGGTGGGGTAATGAATGAAGGCGCACGAAGAGAACCTGAAAACATAGCATCTGTTCTCAAAAGGCTCTGCTTACTTTCTTTTAATCACTGCGCACTGTTTGCTCACCCGCTTAGTCAGTGCGCGTCGTAGCGAAGCTTCAAAAGTTTACGCGCCCCAGAATCCACTTGGAGATTAATAGAATCAAAAAGAAACCGGCACAAGGAGCCTCTCACCTTGGTGTTCAGCGTTTCAAACCATCGAAGATAGCGGGTCGTGTAGCCTGTTGCAGCCAAATAAATCCGCTTTAAAACGGGACATCTTAGTGCGGCGCAGCAGGGACGGGAGACCACCGGCCGTAGAAGCGACACGCTTGTCTCCGCCGCTCCCGGGGAATGGAGGAGAGCTCCCGGTACCAGCCTCAGCGCCACTTAGAGCCGGACACACAAGTAGAGGTGACGGGAGAAAATCCCTCCAAGCCAGATGTGGCGTTTTTTTTAATTTAAAGTTGGTTTAAACGAAGCGGCTGATTCCAAGTGGGTCCTCACACAGAGCATCAGAGACAGCAGAGAGTGACCAGACTCGCTGCTCTCACACACAATGAGGCGGTGATGCTCTGACAACTGACTTTCACCTCAAGTTTATTTCTTTGCTCAAGCCTGCAGCAGCTGGAAGTGTGGACGCAGCCACACACATATTTAACTGTCAGATTTATAATTAGGGTCACAGAGTTGCTTGTCTAAATATCACTGACATGAAGCTAATGTGACCAAAAGAAGCGTCATTAGCGGCAGGGTTCAGTAGGTGGAAGCTGGTTGGTTGCTTTATGGCATAAAAGCACAAAAGGTAAAGTTTCAGCAAAACTCCAAATGATGTAAAACCAAGCTGCCACTCACATTCATCACATGTATTATTCAGGAGTTAAAAGCAGTAAAAGCTACACAAATAGCACAAAGCAATTTGAAGAAATGCATGATATTTATTTCCTGTTTGAACTGGGACATTCTTGGAGCTGTAGTGCTAATAGAAGTTTTTAAGCAAGTGATTTCCAACATAAAAATGCAGCTAAGAGGCACATGCAGGTCATTTTCTGTATTGCTAGTTGCTCACTCAGTGGCAGCTGAGAGGGTGGTTGTCCACAGCAGCAAGTTCCCAATGCCAGACATCTCAAAAGCTAGCAGTGAATCAATAAAGCAGACGTAAGGTAAACTAAAGGGTGGTTCTGCTTTATGGGGGGTTCAGATGTTACTGAAATCATCTTTCACTCTGTCACACAGAGAGAAGGTTAAAGATACAGTGTCGACAGCTCTTCACACAGCTGCCTCCCTCTGTCTCTGTCCTCTGAGCCCAAGGGCGACTCGCCTGACACGAGTTCTAATTCACTCAGCGACAAAAGAAAAAAAAAGCTACCACAGAGCACATTTAATTCCCAATTATTGACTCAACACAATGACGCCGCAATAATGTGCTTCCTCACAATACATTTTCTAAGGCTCATCTGCAGACTCTGTTCCTTCAAGGCCTAAAACACAAGGGCTTGAGCAAATGAAAACAGGCTCCAGTGAAAGGCTGAAGCACTTCAACACCAGCAGATGGCTTGTGTGTATTAGCACGTTAATGTAAGACATTGTGTGTCTGGCAAGAGGTCAGCAAGGAGAATGAAAGGAGGATGTAACAAGACCATTGTGTGTTCGGATCCATCAGCGGGTTCAATCCGTGGCTCTTTACTTGTGAAACCAACAGTCACGTTGCTCTGTGTGTTCCGATATCTCTAAGTTTTTCCTTTCTGATCATGACTCATGATGGTTAACAGAACACTGATGGCTAAAGCTGTTTTTGTACACCCCTGTCTGGAGGACGCCAGCCACTGAGGTATTGGATTTTTGTGCCTGTAATGTGGCCTTCATCCGGAGGGGAGTGTTTGTTACTCTAATGAGTGGAGGGAGGAAGAGGTAAAGGCAGATAATTCATAGAGACATACAACTTTTAATATGCTGCCTGTTATACTTTTATATGATACAATACAGCTGCTCCAACCTAAGGCTGCGTTTAGATGGGACAGATAAATGCAAGTTGACGTCTAGAAGTGAAAGATGTATTTAGATCCTTTCATTTAGTAAAACTATCAACTATCTATACAATAATGTAAAAATTCTCAATTATAATGATGCATATTGGGTATTATATTGATATATATATTACATAACTGACAGTGTAAGTTTGTGAAGTCTTTAGAATTTTCTTTTTTCCTGCATAAACCAAGTCGCAAATCTAGATGAAGCTAGATCGAATCTAGATTAAGGGAACTCAATTAAACAAACGAGATATGTAATCACGCTTTGTCTTTGGAAGATGATGCATCTTAAATATTTGTGAATCAGTACCTTCAGTAACCCGACTGACTTCCACTAAACATTTCCTTCAACAGTTTATCAGTTTATGCAGAATTTACTTTCTTAGCTTCTTAAGTCGTGTTTGTCCAGAAGCAGCAAAGCAAATTGTCATACTGTTACCACCATGTTTCACAGATAGAATAAAGGTTCGTACAGTGAGTTGAAAAAGTATTTGCCTTCCCTCCTGATTTTATTATTTTTTTGCATATTTCTTGATCATCAATCACATGTTTTTATTAAACAAAAGAAATCTGAGAAAATACAAAATGCAGCTCTTAAATGATGATATCATAAGGGGAGAAATCTGTCCGAACCTGCCTGCCCCTATGTGAAAAACTAACTGCTCAACTGCACTTTGGTTATGCAGCAGGACAATGACACAATGCAAACCAGCAAGTCCACCTCTGAATGGGTTAAAAAAAAAGAAAAAAGAAAATGAAGGTTTTGGAGAGGTCTGGTAAAAGCCTCTTAAATCCAATTAAGATGCTGTATAAACTTAAACTTCTGAATTAAAACAGGAGCGAGCCAAAAAGACTTCACAGCGAAGTGAAAGACTCATTGTCAGTTTTCCAGTTATCGCAAATGCTTGATTGCAGTTTTGTCACAACTGGTTATAAAGTTTAGGAGGCAATTTCTGTTTCATAGTTCCAGACAGGTTAGGACAGCTTTTCTCCTTAATACATTTAATCGTGATTTAATAACTGCATTTTGAATTTACTCAGGTTATCTTTGTGTAATATTATAATTTTGCTGAACTGAATCATTTAAGTGTAATAAATGTGCAAATACATTCAAAAAATCTGGAATGTGGCAAATATATTTTTACAGAACTGTATGCTGGATACAGAACACATCACATTCAAGCTACAAATTTCTACTGAGGTCTCGTCCATCACCAGAACATTGTTCCAGCCTTCTGGTTTCTCCACATGGCTTTGAGCAAACTGAGGGCAGTGTTATGTCTGGAGGGTTGTGGCTTCCTCCTTTCATTGATGTCATGAATACTATTGTTCAAATTTCTTCTGATGGTGGACTCATTAACACTGTAGCTCTTTTCATCTAGGTAAGCAGCTCTTCTTCTATGGTCTTCAGAAATCTCCTTTGTTTGAGCCATGACACACTTCTACAAAACCGCATTGTCAAAGCTGTGCTGCATATTGTAGCTTTATATATGACTGATTGTTTTTTGCCCAACACTCCAGTGTGGTTATTTTATCAGTATGTGGTTTTTCAGTGTTCCTTTACTACAATGGCTTTAAACTTCCTACTGTATATTTACTTCCTTCATAAAGTCTTTGACAGTGGATCCAAACATCTTTTGGGAAGTGACAATTAAAAGGTGCCAGGACAGATACAGGGATCACACAGCAATATGGGAAGCCTTGAAGGACTGGATCCGGTCAGTCTCACCACCTTTATGCACCTGGTCCATTTGGACTTTGTGTCTAAGGTTTATCACGCTTCTTTCAGCCTGGCACTAACCCTGCGCTCCAATCTGCTGCCTGCAGACCTCGGCTGCTTATCCAATCCTGCACAGTGTCCTAAACCCATAACCCAACTCGCCTAAATTGAAATATCATATTAAGTTATAAAACAATACCTGAGAAGAATTACATAGATGCATAATCCAAAAAGTGCATGATTGAAAAAGGATTAGTGGGGAGGAAGAGGAGGAGGGGAGGATGTGGCCACACAGTCTGGTGGATTTGTACTTTAGTCACAAGCTGAGACCCGTCTGCCTCGGGCTGATTGTGAATCCGGGCCGTCCTGGGCAGATTTACGTGGTCCTGCGAGTGATTTATTTTCTTAACAGGCACCACCCAGATGTGTTCTCATTGTACAGTGTGTGTCCGTCCATGAAGTCACACCTCAGTGCATTCAGCTGGATGCACTTGTGATAGGAAGTGGGTTTCTCAGCTGAGATTTGCAGCTCAGGGCTGGAATAAATAAAGTTCCTAATTTAAATACGTGTACGGTTTTATTACCGCTGAGAAAAAGAGGGGGGCATATAGTTGGACAGAGTTATTTTGAGACTTAGCAATAGATCCATGGGTTAGTTCCTGTGCTAATGATAATGATGACAAATGATCTGGCCTGCTGGGACCCAGAGAAATGATGTCCACCTCTCTGGGGGGCTGATCCACCAAATTAGCTTTGGTCAATAGCATGTTCCCAGTTTGTCCTCACAGGAAATGCTGACAGAAATATTGGTTACTGTAACCTACTGTGGGAATTGAATCCTATTGGCTTATTCATGGTGTCATTAGCATACAAAGATGAATGAGAGGCCATGATTAGACACTGTGAGCCACCAGAGTCCAGTCAGGTTTCGTCTCTGTGGAAAAACATTCAACGATTTCCCAGTTTTTATGTGATGATAGAAGTTTAAGAATCATGTGAGTCATGGTTAATCTAGTCACTAAAGCATCAACAAGAACACATTACTGCAGAAATCTAACTGAGCACTGGTGAGAATAGTCTCAAATCAAACCAAATAACATTATAGAAATTGACATTTTCCAATTTTAATTTAAAAATGTATAATTTGTGAATTGGAGCATGGACATGGAGGTTAAATATAACATCACAATACATTTTATATTTTGTAATAAGGTTCACTTTTGTGAACAATTTAGCATTTTCTTTCCTAAAGTGAAGGTATTTTTAAATGATTGACTATAACAATTTAAATGATTCACTCATTTTCAGAGTACCAACACATCACATTAGAACCACTGCAGAGACCTGTCTTTATTGTACCGTTTACATGGTCATGCCATCACTCTAAAAAACTGTTCTCTACATTAAGAAGTGATGTTGTTAAATGGCTTTTATCAGTTGTTACTGGGCCCATATACAGTATTTGGGTTCACAGGGGCTTACACCACGTCCTATTTGGACAAATCGTCCACTATCACATGCCAGACTTATGTCACGATGGTTACAATAATAAAACACATACAAATAGAACTTGGGCTGAATCTAACCACTAATTGTAACACATATATTGACAGTTGCAGTAAGCTGTTAATGTTTCCTGCATTAAGTATTTGTAACAGTGTTGTCATGTTATCCCAAAGGTTCCTTGTTTTTTGAAGACGTTTCGCCTTCGATAAAATAAATAAATAAATCCTTCTGGATGGAAAACGTCTCAAAAAACC
>OMLM01016219.1:34436-76443 GCA_900302695.1 Helostoma temminkii | reverse complement strand
TATGTGGGCTCACAGGGGCTTACACCACCACCAAATTGTCCACTATCACATGCCAGACTTATGTCACGATGGTTACAATAATAAAACACATACAAATAGAACTTGGGCTGAATCTAACCACTAATTGTAACACATATATTGACAGTTGCAGTAAGCTGTTAATGTTTCCTGCATTAAGTATTTGTAACAGTGTTGTCATGTTATCCCAAAGGTTCTGTCAGGTAGCAACTGGACTTATTTCTTGTTTTTTGAAGACGTTTCGCCTTCGATGAATCCTTCTGGATGGAAAACGTCTCAAAAAACCAAGACATACGTCCAGTTGCTACTTAACAAACCTTTAGGATCTGAGAACCTTCGTGGACAGTGTTTTTTGTTGTTGCCCTCTCAGCAGATTGCTTTCAAGAAAAACATTTTAATATCAACATCAACAAAGTTGATGGTCAAAGTGGATAAAAAGTACCCAAACGCATATACTGTATGTTTAAAATGATTGTGGTGGGATCAAAATGCACTATGAAGGCTGGAAAAAGGTACATATCCAGGGCAGAAAGTTGAGATTGTAACAGTGCCATAAGCTTCATCATCTGAATATTTAGTATGTCTATCCACACTGACCTGTGTCAGGAAGTAGATGAAAAAGGTCTTTATCAGGGATAACTCTGACTGAACTCCCGATGTCCTTGAGGATTAGGGAGGTTTTGACAGAAAGTTAACAGTCACTATGATAAAAGAAAAGAGAGAACAAGTGTCTGATTTGGTGTCTGGATTAAACCAAAACTAAACTTCAGGTATAATGTGTATGTTCAGCTTCTTAGCCTCTATTTAATGACAGTAAGAGACTATAAATGGAACCTGCCGTCTGTGCATAGTGACCTACAGCCTGTAGCAATAAGACAAAATAACTTAAAATAAAAAAAATGAATTTCTTTCTGAAAGTATTTTGAAAGATGTGCATGTCATTACCTAAATTACTCACATTGTTATTGACCTTTGGCTGTGGTTGCTTAAGTTTGCGGAGCAACGAAATTCTGAAAATGGCTAAACCCGCTACGCTGCACTTACCAGAGAGGTGCTTGTGTAGCTTGTTTTATCTGCGTTAAATGAATGTTAATGAAGACAATGTGAAGTCTCTGTGTAGTCGCTGTGGATCAGCACCATGGACAGCGCTCAGTGCATCGGTTTTAACTGTCAAATACAACTTTACAAAGATGTAGGCAACTGATGACATTATTATTATATATTTGATCAAGCAATGGGAGGAACCTTGCTATTGCGTCATGGGTTTATTTGCACAGAGCAGTTTCACTTCAGTTATAAACTTGAGTTATGAAAAACATAAAGCAGTTAAATGTTGTAAATGCAGACACTGATTCAACACTACTTTAGTTCCTCAGACACCAGTAGAAACCTGGGACAAAGACCTCCTAGAGGGGCTAAAAAAACAATATGTCAACAAAATATAATTTTTACTTAACCATATTTGTAAAAAGTTAAAAAAAATACATGCTCTAAAGACGACTGAATATGATGTGACTCCAGTTCACCAAGCCCTGGACTCTCTCCGTCTTGTTCAGTCGTCCTCCATTTACCAATGAGTCTTGAAATCAGCTAGATTAAACACATTGTCTATTGACTGGCTCCTAAATTGGGGTGCAATACAAGACAAATAATCCCATTTCAACTTCCAACACTTGTTTCTAATGGTTTCCAGATCATTTCAGGCAGGAATGGATCACAATTAGTTTAGCATTTAGGAGCTGAGAGTGGCTGTGCATGCGTGAGTCTGATTCTGGTCTCAACAGTGGCTGCCTGCGCTGCATTTGACATTTCTATTCTCTGGACACCTTCCTTTGTTCCTGCCTGCAGGGCTTTATTTTTCAGGCACCAGTAGAAGCTGAGAAGAGATTCAGCCTCTGTGGCTGCACATTAAGCCAGCTGCAAGAGGAAAATTTAATATGATTTTAAAGTGTATGAATATATTTGTTTTTTCTCTGTCAGAACAGCAGTTCATGTCAGTAAATAGCTACTGGAGAGGCCACCTTGTGTATCCCTGTCACAACAAGGCAATGACCCAGGAAAAAACCCTGTTTGACATTAACAATGATCTGACCTCAGTCACAACCACATTTTTTTTATCCAACCAAAGGAACAAGTGAGAACATAGTTTGCAGACATCATATAGCAAAAAAGAAAGATGCTAATAATAAGTCTTAGTTTAAAGTGTTACTCAACAACCTGCAGCATCTGTGGAATCACAAGCTGTAGCTCCTGCTCCATTAAACACTTGGTTGTAGTTAAAAACTTGATTTACCAGCTCGATCTGTTTCACAACTGTTGTTAAAGAACATATCACAATCACTAGTGTTCTGTCTCTGTCATCTGACATTATCTGGAACTACATGAATCTACAGCCCACACACAGAATTAGTGTAGAAGATCGAAAGAAACGAGTTTGCCAGTCAACCAATGTGGGTAAGGAAATATCACTGCATTCACGTAACAGCTGATATACAATATACTGTGGAGATCGCTCTAAAGATACTTTTATTTTGCTAAACAAAATCAATATATGGTTGAATTGATGAATAAATTAATTAGTAATTCACGTCCCCTTGAATGACATGTGCACTTGAACCACATGGACTCCACAAGTTCCCTCAAAATCTGATGACTGATCATGAGTTTCTTGTGAGTTCTATGTATGATGTCTTCAAAAACCTCAGTGATTGTGATGTAGCTGATCTGAGCTGAAGTGACTGTGGAGGAAAGTCCATGACACCAGTGTGTTTGGGATCATTTTCCTGCTGTGGTATGAGCATTGGTCAGGTGTACTGGCTTTGGTGCAGGTGTCCCACATCCAGTAGACTTTGATATTCCTACCATCATGATTCATTGTGGGTTGACACAATATGGAGTCATTCTTCCTCCTGTTTGTCTCTTTACATCCACTGTTAAGTTGCTGCCATAAATCTCAAACTAGGACTCATCGATAAACAAGACTTTTTTGCCATTAATCCACTGTGGAATGCTGGTTAGCTGCAGCTCACCCAAAATGTTTGACCTTGTTTCACCAAGTGAAAAATGGCTCAGATTGCTGCTCGTTCTCTGTGACCTCTACCAACGGCCTTCTGTACACAATAGTTCTGCTCAGTCTTGTGTTTGTTATTAATAAATCCTTTATCTATGATGAAGTTGCTTTTCTATCTCTCAGTGACTGACTGTTGGTTTGAATGAGTGTACAGTTCCATGCACTGCCCCTTAGAACCTTTGGTTCCTGTTTGCTTACAATAACCTATTCACTTAGCTCTGATGCCTTGTTCCCACTACCACAGTGCTGGTTAGTCAGCAATGCTCTGGAAACTTTACACATGCTCATGTTTTCTAATGGCTGCAAGTTCATTTACAATTGATGAGCAGATCAAATCCACCTGAGCGTCACCTGAAGATGTGCTTCATTGAAAGGCATAAAAGGAACTAACAAAGTCAACGCCACGTGAAGTTTGATAGCTTCTGTTTGAGTTCTAACCTAGAAATAATGCATACTATTAAACTTAAACTCATTTCAAGGTGCAGCATATAAGATTTAGTAGTGTCTAGTAGTGAGGTGGCAGACTGCAGCTATGTGAATACTTACTCACCAGAAGGATAAGAGGTGATGAGAGATTTCTTCATGGCAGCAGAGCGTTCTGACCCGTGTCAGGAGGTGGAGCGCTGTCCACAGAGATCTTGTTAGAAGGTATAAGCTTCTAACTTAAAAGTTATTTAAAACACAGTGTTAACAAACAGAAAAGCTAATGGGCTATGCTTGATTATATAAGAAATACAATAAAAATAAATACATAAATGTAAGTAAATAACAATTCTGGAAAAAAAAATGAGTCTAAAATTAAAACCACATGCCAAAGTAAAAACAATTAACACTGCTATGATCATTTCTATTGTAATGACACTAAAAGTCATGTTTAGCAGTGTCCTGCTTGTTTTCCAACCATCCCTGCAGTTACACCTTGATTGGCTGAACACACCTGATCCAGGTGATCAGCAGTGGGTGGGACAGGGATATGTGGTAAACAGGCAGGGCTGAGGCTGTTGAGGATCAGGGTTGGTCACTCCTGATCTAACTGTATTTATGAGACTGAAAATTATAAGACTGAAAATTCAGTGATATGGTTATTACCACTTAAATGTTTCTAATGTTGTCATCACATTATCATCAGCCGTGATGTAAGATGTATATCATGCTTTTTAGACAGGTTTGAGTATCTCACATAAATTCACACTCTGTTGTAGCATTTGACATTTCTACTGCTACAATGGAGCTGGAGTGTCAAATATTCTGCATTAAGAGGAAAGAAGAACCATTCCAGACAGTTCACGGCCAGACTGACTTCAGATTGTTCCAAGAAGCTTTGATTTGGAGTTTAAACAACTTTAGATGCCTTTTTCTCTACATTTTATTTTGATTGGGACATAGTTAATCAGCAGGTTTTAGTTTATAGTGAGAAAGGTGAGCGAGCGAGCAAGTCTCTGAATGTGTGCATCAGTTTTTACACCTGTTCGTGATGTTTTCATGCACATTATTTTACTAGAACTTCTTCAAATGTGTTTACAAAAGAAAAGATTAAGGCCTTCTAATTTATACAGTTTTGAAAAACTGGGCCCTGTTATTACTGCAGATCTAAGAGGAAATTACACAGTTGCAGTTGAGTTCAATCTGACAATGGCCCTGATTGGCAGACACTAGAGCCTGTGATTAATTTCAAATGCGTTCATTAGAAAGTGGCTTCACATGATGCAGAACCTAATGAAGAGCATTTTTCAAGTGACGATGGGGCTGAATGATCAGCTATCATTTACAAGAATCTATCCAGACTGACTAACAGCTGTATAATTAGATTAAGAAAAGGTGATTTATGCTAATAAATGCTGATAAAGAAGCTTAAGTCAGCACAGTCTGAAAAACATATGTTACACAAAGGTTTAATCAGCACAATGTCCATGGTTTGAACAGGAAGTAACGATATTCACAAGAACTAAATGTACCTGCAGAAATGTTTAATATCACTTAATGTCAGAATATTTATGATACATGATTGTTGTTGAGTAACTTTGAATTAATGCAGCAATAAACATTTTCATTATCTTAGTTATGCCACATTAAATATACCTGCATCACTTCACATCACCCACCCTGCAGATATTGATAGTAAAAAAATACTTTGTAGTGAAAATGTGGCTAATGATGAAATATGGCTCGAATGTTTGACTAGAATTACTGCATATCCTGACATACACTGGGGATCCTCTTTGCATTTTGGAAAAATAATTATAATAATAAACATTTCGCAGAATTTCTGCTTTGAGTACTTCCTATTACTTCAACTACACTAGAGTCAAATGTCTTACTACATTTAATAACTATAATCACTACCTGCTTTTCTGAATCTGAGTAGTAAAACAAAATACAGCACAGTACAGTGCAGTACAGGTCACTGCCATCGAGCAGCATGTAAAGTAACTCCAAATATTATTTGATTCAAATCATATGCAAGGTGTTAATTTAAGCTCATTATCGACTTCAGCAATAAAGTGTTTACATGCAACAAGAATTATTAAACCCAATATTAATTGATGTGAAATAAGGCTATAACATACTTTTGTATTTTTACTTTTTACAATGTAGTATTACTACTTTTATTTAAGTAGATGATCAGTGTTCATTTTGAAGACGAAAACTTTGTCAATAAGTATTAAGTGACAAATGTATTTTTTTCATGACTACATTGTAACTACAATGACAAAAAAATTTACAAAAATTTAAAAAATAATTTTTCATATGGGTTATGTTTTGCATATGTGGACCTGAAAAGCTCTGTAGGTAACTTTATAAACGCTGCACTTGTGCCACAATCATACCTGTGCTTACTTAATGTTGGAGTGGACCAGTGTGGTGTGTGTGCTCTGACACTGATGATACTGTCCCAGTCAAATGTGCAAAAACACTTGCACAGCTGCATCGTTGTGCAAAGTGACACAAAGATAATGGACTTTGCTCTAATTAACTGTCTACAAATCCACTTGAGATGATAAAAAAAAATATTTTATTCATGTTGTTTTCATTCTCATCTGTATTTTACCTGCATCAAGTCATTTTTTTAACATATTCAATATGAATAATTTCTTTAACAGTTAAATGACTAAAGCCTCACATAGTCCATAACAACATCATGAAAGGTAAGATGACTAAAACATGACTACAAACAAATGACTAAAATGTAACTAAGCTAACTACACTTTTCAGGAAATGACGAGCCAAACAAAACTGAAAAGTCCTGTCAAAATGAGCACTGGTCTAAATGGCATTAGTTGAGTAATAAGCACAGCTGGCAAACAGTTCCTCTTTTCCACAGATCCTGTCTCCAACTGGGTAGAGACAATTCATTAGTGATCAGTGACCAGAAAGCATTTTTGAGTAATAAATTACATGACAAATTATTAAATGTGGTGTCAAATAAAAATATTTATTTTTGATAGACGCTGCCTGTTGCAATGACAGAAACTATGTGAAGACTCTTTCACTCACTGTCTTGGAGAAAAGACATCACCCATCACAGCTGGAGACACTGTTGTGCAAACAGTATCACCTCTGCTATTCTGCAGAATACTGACGAACTCTAACTTTTAATTAAGTCTGTTGTTTCTGTCAACAGGTGACTGTGTTAGTCTTAAACCAAAAATAATGAGCCAATTTGATACTTCATTAAAAACTGAACACCAGCCAGAGTCACGCAGCTTCTGCCTGACTACAGCTCTGTGTACTGGTCTAATCCTCGTCTGGGTGCAGCATTCTGATCAGATTCCACTCAATAGTGTGACTGAATATATTAGAATATCAAATGTCTGCAGCACAGCATTGAATTCATGCAGTAACTCATAAAATCTCCAATAAAACCTGACTCACTCCACTTTTAGGAGCAACACACTTCCACATAAAACTACTCCATTAGTGTGACTTTCAGGAAACCCTTGATTGGTTGTGATGGTTAAACACTGTTTCAGATGTGTGTTCACCCTGACGTCAATCAAAACCACCAGGTCGAGACAGATTAATAATGCAAAGAAAAGGTGTTAAGGGTAATTTACTGCATGAAAACAAGCAGAGTCACCACACTAGTAACTCCAAGATGAGACACTGTGTTGTGAGGAGCTAAAGTTTTGTGTGTGTGTGTGTACTAATGTGACCTGCACTTGCTCCAGGCATTAGCCTGAGACATAATGTAATATTTTACATTTTAAATATGATAGCATCGTTAGCCTAAGTTTTCACAACTACAGTCTGCGCTCCACTTGCTTGTGAAGCCACACTCAGCAGGTGCGTTCAGGTAACAGGGTCACATTAAGGCTGACCCTCAGAGCTCCAGTCCGGGATGGAAAACGTCTTGGAGCGTCTCTTCTGCTCTCCTATCGTGTAGTCCACATGGATACAAATGTGTCTGGCGCTTTCATTTGAGGGGTACATGGTAACAGTTCCTGTAACCGATGTGTCCTGCACTACGTCCACCGGAGAGTCCAGGTACAGCACCGCCTGCTTCCAGTGAGTCTCCGGTTTGAACGGGGACGTGGAGAGCACCAGCGCCTGCGGCTTGTCCGGGCAGGGGAAAGTGACCGTGAAGTAGACACAGAAAGCGTTCACGGCCGCCGAGCCGAACGACTCGCACCTGAACTGGCCCTGGACGGAGCGCAGGTCGTCCACGGTCACCGAGTGCAGGTCGAGCTCGGCGAAGCGCGCCGGGTGAGAGAGCACGTCCTCCACGGTCACTGAGTTCACCGTGATGTCAGAGTTCATGATACATCTCCGGGCGAAGTCGGACATGCAGGACATGTCGATGCCGTACTGGTCTTTAACGGTGTACCAGAAGTGTAAGCGGTCCTCCACCACCGGGTCGCTGATGGGTGTGATGTAGAGCTCAGCCTTGCTGGGCAGGATCAGGCCGCCGGGCTTCAGCCACTTGTCTCGCGCGAACAGCACCGAGTTGAGCATGGACTCGTGCAGGAGAGCATAACCCATCCACTCGCTCACTATCACCTCTACCATCTCCGGAAGCTCCACCGTCTCTACCGTGCCTCGAATCACTTCTATCTTGTCCTCCATGTTGTTGTGCTGGACTATTTTCACAGCCTGCTCGGCGATAGAACAAGCTTCCACCGCGTACACTTTCTTAGCTCCGGCTTGTGCACAGAAGACGCTTAAAACGCCGGTTCCTGCCCCGACGTCCAGCACCACTTTACCCCGAATGGACTCACTGTTCCTCAGTATCGCCGTCCGGTACGTATTGGTCCGGACGTGGTCCGCTATCATCTCCTCGTGGATAGTAACATCAGAATAGCTGTCAAAGTAAAGCCGGTCCTGGCGGGTTTTGTCTAATTTTCTTTTCTTTACAACGTGGGACATCTTCCCTGCTCGGTGCTGCTAGCTCGTACTGTTTTTGTTGCGCTACTTCCGCATCGGGACACTTGGAACTTGTAGTTTATCATGGCCAATAATAGGGAAGTCTTGCGTCTAAAATGACTACAACTCCCACAATCAAAATACAGTAACGCGGTAGTCGCATTGCTGCATTCACTGTCCCGGCTATGATGGTAAATTTGATACTGGGTGATATTTCAGAGGTCTGAGAGATGTTAAAGCCTCTGATAGTTTCTAACTTGTTACTAATTATAGTTTTAAACCAAATATGTTCCAGTACATATCTTTATTTCAAAGGCTTCTATGATGCAGACTTAATCATAGTAATCATTGTGAATTCAGCAGAAACTGAAGCACAGAGATGTTTACTAGCCCGCTCCAATATGTGAAGAAAAAAACAGAATTAAATTATGCTTCAAAATCTCATTGTGGAGAGATGCTGTTGAAACCTGCATTGAAGCTGGACTCATTGAATAGTCTTTGCAACAGTGCAGCTATTTGTTTCCAATCACTGATTTATGCTTTATTAGTACGTTTTGCAGCTTCATGTAATTTATCAATAACATAGTGTAGCAGATGGTAGAAGAGCATAGCAGAGCAGGAGGTGGGGCAAGAGTGGAGTGGAGTGGATTTAGTCTAGTGCTAGTGTCATGCTAGCACTAACTGTATATTGTAAGAGTTCTTTAACTTGAACAAAATGGAGCAAAGGGTGAAGGGTCTCCACCTTTCTGATTCTCTATTAAGTGCTTTCAATGATGCCTAGAAACTGGCATTGCAGGTGTGCCAGCTGTCCAGTCACATCAGCACAGCACGCTCCCAGAACTACAGCTACATGAGAGGCCAGATGCATGACTCTGTATGCGTGAATACACCATAAGGCTTGTTCGAGATGAGCCAGGCCTGCACAGAATTATTCTCAGGCAAGCGCTTGCTAGTTAGTTGATCCTAAACTGCAAACATAGGCTCTGACAACCACAGGTTTGGTGCCAAACAGCACCGTGGATGTACTGTATTACAGGGGCCAGAGACCAGGCTTGAATGAAAACTGCACGACAGGAGCAAAATAAGTGTGCTCGGTCTGTCGACTTAACATTAGAGAATATGAAACTCACTGTTTTAGGTTATG
This sequence comes from Helostoma temminkii, assembly GCA_900302695.1. Lineage (NCBI taxonomy): Eukaryota > Metazoa > Chordata > Actinopteri > Anabantiformes > Helostomatidae > Helostoma > Helostoma temminkii. The sequence continues at coordinate 66,850 of OMLM01016219.1, read as the reverse complement.
AAAAAGTTTTACAAATATAAAAACCCTGATGGATTATGAACAGCTTACAATATCAGACTGTTGCATTCAGTTTACTGCTGCCTGAATTTGAACTGTTTATCTGATATGTGTTTTTTAGTGTCTTTTTGTCTTAATCTCAGCAGACTTTAGAAATTAATTTAGCTCATAAGCCACTTGCAGTTGTGGTATCTTCATCTTCAGCCCACGATGCAGTGTTTCTGCAGCGTTTCACACTATAATTAACACTGGATCAAATCATCTACAGCACATCCACTGTCCATCTTATAACAAGCCACACAAATCAAAATGGCCATTACCAGTTGTGAGCTTTCCCCCAAAGGTTATGGCAGGCAGAACACAGCTGCTGTTGGCTCAGCTCTCATCTCTAGTAGACAGTCCTGTGGGACCCTCTCCACTTTGTTTCACAGATCTTTGGCAAAACACACTGGGCAAATGAGCGGGAACTGTATCCCATTTCAGAAAGATGAAAACAAGAGAAGGAAGTGGTGGTTTTGAGAAGAGAAATACAGCGGGATGCTAGGTAGATTGTTATTTTCAAGTGTACCGTTTAAAACAAGAAGGCAGCAGCTTGCGAAGGAGGAAATGTGAAACAACACTGCAAAGTAAGAAGAAAATATTGCAGGGGAATTTGTGTGCAGTGTGTGTGTGGGTGGGTGGATAGGTGGGTGTATGTGCGTGTATGCACATTTACATGCTTCTAAATTAGAATCCAGTGCTGCTTTTAAGGCATACTCCTGGGAAAATGTGTGCATTTAATAATCCCCTCCTTTCAAAACTATATAGGAAATAAAGCAGAGAAATAATATTGCATAAAAGGATTAGAATCCGAGTAACGGGAACAACCACCATCAAGGGAAAAAGACTTCTGTAGTAGATGCTGAATTTATGTTGAGTACTCCAATTTTCCAATTTTGAATATTCAAAATGGAAAATGGAATATTGAAGATGAAAAAATTGGAGCACTCAAAATAAAGCAGACAGGCAACAATACCAAACATTATCTAAAGATGCAGCGTAACCAGATGTATCAAAGATGGCCACCCACAAACATTTGGTCAAAAGCAACATTGGACTAAGTGTAAAGCAGGAGCATGAGGATAGACGACTAGACTGTGAAATGCAAACAGTGGAATTCAGATAGTGATATGCACTTGGCAGGAGGGTTTGCAGGTGGTAGACAGAGTGCACAGACAAGCAGCCTCCTCCCCAGCTTCAGGTAGACCTGCTGCCAGACCCTGACACCACCAACACTCCTGCTGAGATGGCTGCCACCATCTACCTTTATTCGTCTCCATATACACGCACAGAGGAATCTGCTTTATCTGACATGATGATGATCATGTGAAGAAACTAGCTGGAGTAAACTGGTCAGAACAAACAGTCACAACGAGAACCAGAAACCAGGTAACATGGGATATTCTGTGAGCTGATTTATTCATATCGACAAGAAGACTTCAGCCCATTTGTCCTTTCCCAACATACAGTATCTATGTGAGGACATGTTTCACACATTTGTTGTATCTAACAAATAAATAAACTAATAATTCCGATTTGCACATACAAATTTATCCCCATGTACTGACTGGTGACATGTTCAGGTTTAATGAAGGGACATAATAATTGTGTATGTGTGCCAGTGAAATGTTACTGCCTGAAACACGTTGAGTAAAACCAGAGATAACACTGAGGTGGAAAAAGTGACAGTCGGTCAAGCATGGGAGGAGAGGTGGAAGCCCAGTGACTTTGGAAAATGAGGGGTGTCACATAAAAATCGATAACAACCTTTCTTTTCCCTCCTCCTTCAAGCTCCAAAAGTTCTGAGTGGAGACTGAGTCACAAAATGGATGGTGTGTGTTGTTGTGCTGTAGTGAAGAGAGGGAGACAAGGTAGGAGACTTCCTATCAGAAATGACACAAAGAAGGTGAAATAAACTAAATGTGATAAGGTGAATATTCATCAGAAGAGGAACGGAAGCAGGAGACTTTTAGATGCACAGTCCTGTGCGACAAGCTGCACATTCCACGGTGGCCTGACACGCACACACTGTACAGAATATATATAGGTGCACAAACTCATACGCACACAGCCATCACTTGTGGTGTCATGATCATCCAGTTCAGAGGAAGGCAGACTGCTGAGCAACAAATACTAAGGTGCAATGGCTTCGTATTGATTGTTCCCAGAGATCAATACCAGGCTACTTTGATATCTCACTCTCGGAGAAAGAGCCCACATCAATGTGGGTGTGTCATAACACACTTTCCATCTCTTATTCTCCTTCTTATTCACCTGTTTCTTACAGCAAACAGAATTCATTTTGCCCAAAAGACTGTTTCACGCATGGATCCATCTGGTTGCCTTTTCCAAGTGTGCGTTATCTACTTTCATGCTCTGACATCTCCCTTTATAGACACAGTGTGTGAGCCAGTGCTTATCAGTGGAAAACTTATAACAATGGCCAGAGCTAAATTTCTTGCCTCAGGTGCTTTCATTCCTCTTGTTTGTACAGTCCACAAAGCAACACACACACATCATGTACCTCATTTCCTTCGTCCGAGCCAATCACTGTCCAGGATCCTGCCTTGTCAATCCAGAGTCCTGGTAATCAACTCATTAATTATATCAATTTCTCTGCAGAATCACCTCCCTCATTCCACCCAGTTTCAGTTACATGACACTGCAATTAGATTAAATTACTAAGTACAACCTGCATATGACAGCCGTTATGGATCATCAGCAGGGTATTATGCTGACTCTGTGACAATGTGTAAAATGGAAATATTGTCTGGTTGTTAATGGAGGTTATTTGATAAGTACAAAGATGAGGGACACCATATTAGTCCTATACTGTGTGATGATTCCACAAATAAATGCCTCCCCCCCCAGTCTGAGGTTGTTCTGCTGCTGAAACATAATATTGCAATATTTTACAGACATTAAATACAGCACCACACCTTATGGCTAATTATACAAAATATAAATGTTTTTATTTATCAAGACATTTTAAAAGAGTCTGTACGACATTAGGTGTTTAAATGACATTTAGGGAAATAAAACATATTTCACTTTATTATAAGTGTAATAAGAGAACATTGATATCATTTTCATGCCTGTACACTAAATATTAAACTAGAGTGAGCAGCTGCTAAGCTTAGATTAGCATTAATACTGGAAACAGGGTGGCACAGCTTGGCAAATTATGAACATAACCAAGCAATATAAATGCTACAATATGCATTTTTGGAAATAAGGCTAGCACTAGTATGAGACTAAAAATGCATCCACTCTTTTTTCCCAGCCCTTCAAGTGTCTGTAGTAATGAAATCAGAATAAATGAGAAGATTAATATAACTATAGCCCCATAGCTAATTGCATGGTCTTCTGAAAACCAAAATAAACTCTAGCCATAACCTGCTTTCAGACATGGGCTGGAATCCTGAACATATCACAGCATGCACGTTACCTGGACTTTATCCTGCAAGCCTTCTAGTACAATGTCCAGGTAGTGTTGTAGTGTGTTCTGCATGCTCTTCACCAGGGCTCTTCTATTAAAAGTCCAGGAGGTATGGTTACTTCATGTCCTCCCTAGTCAAGGTCTAGACTGATTTTTCATTTTATTCATGTATTAGTTTTATATATTTTGTTGGTACATTATATAGTCTGGATGAGTAACCTGTGTCAGTCCACTACAAGAGAGATCTTTAAGAATGAAATAATTCTTAGTAATGCATACATAATCTGAAAAAGATATATAAGTCTGGTTAAATCTGGTTTAAGTGAAGTCTGACTTCCTGTAGACCTAGCTCATCTGCTACACTTTCCATATGACAGGAAGCATATCACAATTATTGCTGAACCATTCTGCTTTATTTTTCCTTTTGGAGCTGGACTTTTACATAAGAAACTATTTGAATGCAGGACTTAAAAAGTATTTTTACACTGTGGCATTGATACTTCTAATTAAATACGTGATAGAAGGAGCACTTCTCCTTCCATTAGTGTACGATGTGTTCATTTGGTGAGGGTCACAATCTGCCTTTCAAAGTAAAAGCCATTATATTCATTTTGTGTGGAAAAATACAAACCAATCATTTGTGAAATCAGGAGTATGTTTGTATGTGTTAATATCAGGGGGATAAAAATGACGACTTCAGTCTCACAGTGGTATTGTATGTGCGGAATTTCCTTAATAACACAATGATGTGGTGATGTTTGTGTTTGGAGAATTAGCATCTTCTTTTCCTCTTTGATAAAACTCTGCCTCCTGTTTTCTGTTTTCTGCTGTCTGCTCTTGTTCTGCAAAGGTACTGTGGGCAAAGTTTGAATCTTTCGCCTGAAAATTTGAATTTGTTTTGAAGCATTTTCACCCACCACAATTCAGTTCACTACTAAGTATGATTTACAAACATTTACATTTAGTCATTTGGCAGATGCTTATATCCAAAGCGACTTACAAGCGTCGCTTTGTATAATGGTACAAACTGCACCCGGATGTTCAGTCTAAGGTTATGAAGCAACATTTGTCAAGGAAAGAGGAGACAAACAGACACGGAGCAATTTGAAAACACTGACATCCAGCTCACATTAGGAGACATAAAATAAAGAGATATGTAACTTCATTGTTCAATTTCCTTTTAAAGTTCCTTTTAAAGTACTTATTTGTTGCTTTGCCATTATGCAAGGTCACGATACATCAGACAGCTGTGTTCTCAACTTCATGTGTTTATTTTCGCTTCAATAAATAGACTGAGAGAAAGACCTGTACTTCTGAGGTGATAAGATCCTCCTGGCTTGTTCTCCGCGCTGACCTTGAGTGCTGCAAAGTAAAAAATCGATGCTCTTTCAGAAGCACACGGAGCTGTATTCACTTTCTGTTAAGGTACTGTGCATCTTCTACACGAGGCAGGGCAGTGTCAGTGGAGGGTTTATCTGAACAGATAGACACAGGCACACAGAGATCTTGGTATAGATATTAAAGAGCAGGGTTATAGAAGATCGCTCACTACTACTGGCATGTGGGTATTAGATGGTCAGATTCATTTATCTCAAATCCAACCCGCATCACTCTGACACTGGGAGCTGCTAACACATATAAACAGCATCTCAGCAGCAGCTTTAAATGTCAGTTCTGTTCTCGTTATCTCAAACTAACAATGAGCAATACAGGTTGACTGTAAAACTATATCACTATTTGCAATATTTTGAAAATACCAATCCAGAATAGCTTTTGGACACTAGTCACATCAGCATATAGTCTTGACACAAACTGTGATCAAAATACACTAAACTAATTAACTATAGGGTTTGAAGGGGAATGTGAATGACACATTCATGTAGGCTTGAAGTTTTAATAAATCACCTTTAGGTCCCATTTACAGTTTGACTGGCATTATGACAGATCTACAAGGTGGTAGGAGGAGGCACAGCCCCTCCAGTGTAAGGTTTGCTCCTGCAGCTCCCAATAATTCCCACCTTAGTTGTTCAGTTCTAAAAGCTGTCCTAGTCACAGAAACAAACAAGACAGAGAATGTTGGAAATTATAAATAAATTATAACTTGATCTCATAGGGAGGAATTATGACACTATTGTGTTGAATGCAGAAAACAGGATATGGCACAGCCCTACCTCTTAACAGCACAGAACAGCAGAGACAGAGCCTAGCTAGGTAGGTAAAGTGATGCCTTTTTATTGATTGATATTGATAACTACCTATAAATATGTCAATATGTGTTAGATGTTGTGGTGGGAAACACTGAACATGAACTCCACACTTTTTTTTATTTGAGCTAGACTCCAGTCAATGTCAGATGTGGTCACAAAGTGTAAAGCAGGTCTTCCACTTTTCCTCTAGTCTCTGCATAAAGCTTGACACTGATTTTGTTTTGGGCCTTTGTACATGGGGTCAAACCCTTCATTAGCTTATAGAAATCTGACTATTAACTAGGATCATCTTAACATATGAAATTAAACTGCACTTGAAGTTTCTTAATGACAGCGGGATAAGGCTATTGTTATCATAAGATGTTTGTTAGCTTAGTCGCTAGTCTTGCAGTTTGACTTTCTGTGCAGTGATGTGAAAAAGCAATTGCTCCTTTCCTGATTTTTTTTTGTTGTTGCATATTTGCCGCACTTACATTATTTAGATCATCACACAGATGTTTTTAAAACACAAAAATAACACAAGTAAATACAAAATGCAGTTTTTAAATGATGATTTCATTTATTAAGAAAAAAAGCTGTCCAAAGTAATTTTTCCAAAAAAATGTATTCACTATGTTGTTATGCAACATATTTTGTGAATAAATGAAACGTCCCAATAATTGACAGTGAGTCACAAGGAAATGTTTGGGGTGGATGGTGGGTGTACACTGTGCAGGACCGACAAGCCACAGACTTGAGATCTAGACCGCAGCCGAGCGTGAGGCTAGGTTTAGGCATGAGAGGTACTCTGGGTAGGGGTTAGAGACACATGTTTGTGTTTAAATTTTCATGGAGACACTGTGTGTGGTTGTTTTTAAACTGCAGGATTGGATATATTCATAGAAGAGAAAAAGGGATTTTGTAGACTGGTTGATTTTGGTGACAAAAATAAATTTCCTGTGGTTATTTAATGTATATGTATCTATGTATTTGTGACTCATCATTTATTTTAATTGTGAACATATGATCATTATGTTGACAAAAAACACAACCTGGCTGCCATTACGTTCCCCACAAAAAATGTATTGCAGTTTAGGAGACTGCAAAGCTGATTCTCTCTATTTGCTTAAATAAAACATGAAATTGTTTTATCACTTACCGTAGGAAGAGAACTGGAGACAAACTCCCCACTCAGCAGTGGTGTTTGTCTCTGCTGTGTCAGCTGCATCCTGAGGAAATCACAGAATGACAGGGTTAGTAAAAACAGGTGCACTGTTTGATGTTATACAATGCAGCCTTCATTTACACAGCTGCCAAAATAATAAGGTTATAAGCAACTGAAAAAATATCACTTTAAGTTTGGTAAGCAGAGAAAAGAATAATTCACAATGCAAAACAGACTCAAATTATTAAGAGAGTTCAGCAGTTATTTATTGTCAACACAATTTTAAAAATTCTGAAAAACAGCTAAATGCTGCGAAAGCCGGTCTTTCACATTTTTAGTTCACTGCGATGATGGGTGTACATATTATACAATGCAAAGCTCTAGAATGTGATGTTAGTGTCCTGAGGCTTTTCCAGCTTCCAGGGACTTTCTTTAGACTCCTGTCTGTCCATAAAGTGACTTCCATCTTAGGTCTGTACGTCCACAAATACTGTTTGTCCACCTGCTCAGGTAAGCTTTGAAGTCTTCCACTGCTCTGCTGGGCCCACCAGCAGGCTTCTGCAAGAGACAGTAGCTAAGATGAACTATTTCAAAGACACTGTCCTCTTGTGAAATACAATGTTTTAGAACATTTGTAACTGACACAAAAATGATACATCTTACCAATGTACATTACACCGCCACTAACAATTTATAACCTCAAAGTTTGCCAGGAAATGTTGGGGTGGATGGCCAGCACAACAAAAACCAGGTTCTTCACGCAGGAAACCGAAGTTTAAATCCAGCATTAGGCAACTTCTTCTGATGTTATTGTTACCAGTCAAGTAACGTTGTATAAAGTTAAAGAAGTAGTCATTTTTAGGGCTAAGAGCGTCATTTTTACTGTGCTTAACAATGTTTATATAGTAACTAAGCCTATCTGAGACGTGGCTCATCCCAACCAAAATGTTTTCTTTGCACAATTGTAATCCAGTCATGTGATGCAACTCATGTAACAAGAGTCATCTAAGGAAGCAGTAACCAATGTATGAGACGGTGCCACCATTTCAGCGCCCAGTGACCAACACCTGGCTCCATACTTGGAAGTGCTTTTACAGCAAACAGCCACTCTGGTTGTAGGTTTCAGACAGGGGCAAAAACTGTATAAATGCCCATTATGAGGCAAAATCAACAGTTTTTTATTATTATAAATTGTCCAAAACTATAGCATTAAACCCAAGAAGAAAAATAGAAATCCAAAATAATGCAAAATATAATCCCCATATATGCAAAATCCTGCTCTGCCTTCCCAGATATAATCAAAGGTTGCACAGATATATGGTGCTGCTGTAGTGACTGTACTGTACTGTCAGGGAGATGCTGACTGAGGACAGGTGGTGAGAGATTTAGCTCTACAGTATTGCTTTCCACCAACCAAATTAAAAAATCCATGCAAGCGCGTTAGCACAACTGCTAATTGCTAGACTCTGTGTGTCCTACTGCACACATTGATCCGTCCACAATCTCCTCCAGTTGAAATGGAATTGTGAAATTAAAGACCTCAGAGTAGACAGATAAAAGGTTTTATGCCACTTCCACCCACATGATTCAGATATGATGGATAGAAGTGGTCCCTGTAGAAACTGAATGTATCAACGAGAGATGCATTTGGTTAAGCTATAGTGACATCTTTAACTCAGAGAAACACATGCTGCATGAATAATAAAAAAATGCATAAAAATAAGTCTGTGAAGATGAATGACATGATAGTGGCAAAGAGTTTTTGGCATAACTAATGTTAGTATTCTCAGTGGCACCTAAAATCTAAACCCTTTTGTTTTATTAGCATTGTTCTATGTGCTTGTGTAGAATTAACAAGGCATGTGAGCAAAGTTGACCCACAGCTAAATGTACAGTTTTGCCTTAGGTGGGTTTAATGTCTTTATTTGAACCTGTCACTGCAGCTCTGTGGGCCCCAGGCAAATATATCCAATGTCCTCAGGCAGAGTAAACAGACAGTCCAGCCCAAAACACTCTTATTTGCACATACTCAAACTTAAAAAAAAAGAACTCATAGCCGTTCACTTGGTTTAAAGTCAAAAACTAAATGCAATGTTTCTTGTTTTTATGGTGTGCGAACAGGAAGTGTCCCACTGAGGGGAGGTTACTCAAAATTCTCCTCGTGTCTATCTGCCTAACACTACACTCGCTTGTATAGGAGCAGCTTCTTGCTAAAAGTAAAGTGCTGGAAAAGGCTTTGTCTTTACTTTGAGCTTTTTTTCGCACTTGGGGATTCAGCGAGCCATGACTCTTCATTTCACTTTGTGTTCATCCCCAAACAATGACATCATCTGTCTACAGCAGTACCTCCACTCTGACCTCTAATTGGCGAGGCAGTGTGTGCCAGAGGGGACATTACACTGCATTCCTAAATGGCTGCTCTGGACCACTGCACAGGACATTTAGTTAGAGTTGGCCATTCTCCTTCCCAGGAGAGCTGGTAAAGAGGTTGCCACATTGCCTGGAAGAAAGTGCAAAGACATACAATGTGTCGTAGATGACAGGATTCTGCTGTGAGGTCCCTGGATGCAGTCAAGATGGCAGGCTGCACAGCATGGAGCTAAGTAATGCCCCACTGCATCTGGCTAATAAGCTGAAAGTAATCGCCCAGGCTTCACTCCTCTCTTCTTCCTCTATTCTTTCTAGCATAATAAGACGACATTCAGCTGGATCAAGTTTTTGTTTTAACTGTGTGGGGAATGAGTCCCTTCTGGAGCATCCTTTTATTTCTAGTATTACCTTGGCATAACACGGATGTCTATTACACAGAATGGGACTTGAGCGCACTCTCAATGACCCTTGTTTTTGTAATAAATCAGTATAAACCCATACTAGCAATTTCATTTTCAAAAATCTGGTAGTTGTAGGTGGTAAACAGAACAAAGGAAGTCAGGATTTTGACTTGTGTTAATGTTCTGCATCCAAGTGTTTTTTTTTTCAAATACAACTGTTATTCTGTCTTAAGTTTTAAAGCTCAATAAAAACATGATTTACATTCAGTAACAAGACACATCTTTGTGACTGACGATTGTGACAATTGTCAGTTGTCACAACTAACAATCTGTGGTTTTATATAAATAGATCATGATTATGATATAATTATGATCTGTGGTTTGGTTTGAAGGTTATTACACCAGTTAAATCTGTCTCTGAAGTCACCTTTAAGTTGTGTCTATTGAGCCAGACCACAGTCCTTCTGTAAACCTAAACAAGTGCTGCAAGCTCCATAACCAGAACATAGTTTAATCATACTGGATGTTGTTCAGCAAGCACATATAAAAATAAACAAGCACATATAAAAATAAACATATTTGCAATCAATATAGCTTCAATTTAAAGAGAATAATTATATAGAAATTTATTTTTAGGAGAAAGTTGCATAAACTGCTCCCGTGGGCTCCACAGCTTTTAAGTGACTTTCAGCTCATTATTTTGGTTTTTATGTGCTACATTCTTTCTATTTTGGTCACTGTTATCATCAAGTGTGGAGCCACTTGGTATCATTTGTAAGAACAAAATGCATGTACTTTACATAATATGCAACATTAATAGATGTTTTTGAAGAAATTGATGCTTCTATAAAGATAGTCATCGCTTTTAAGAATCGTATTATTCTTTGTCTGGCTCCTTAAATCTAACACAGTGATGGTTGGAAACATCCCAGTTGCTCCCACCTGTGGTCGTTGTGTTTTTAGAAACACAAAATGCTGCATTTGGCACTTTCAAGTTTTGATATTGTTATGTAAAACTGGGTCAGAGCTGCTGAATTTAATTTCATACTCATATGCAACTGTCAGCACCACCATTCATAAAAACACCATCATTTCAGCACCACAACCACCACACAAGTCTCTAAATAAAGTGATGAAAAAGCGTTTGAAGTTTTGACTTGTTTTGCTTTTTAAATAAGAAACGCTCACCTCTTTAGCAGACTTGCTAAAACCCAGAATATAAAAGCAGTGTCTTGTGTAAAATCATTCTTACCTTATTTAATCTCCAAAGCTGATAATGTTATTATAGTGTCCTGTTGTGTTTGTGATTAAAAATGTGACACATAAGAAGGGCTTGCATGACACATATTTCTAACTAACTACAAAAATTTTACAAAAACATGATTCAGAAATAGTTTGAAAGTTCCCATTTAAATTGTATTAATATTGAGAGATCTTTATTAATATTTAACTTTAAATATAAAAAAAGTAAATTACAAAGTGAAGAAAGTAACTTTCCTAAATAATATCAAAATAATATCTGGTTCATGCCCACAATAATTCTTCAGTAGCGGAACACTGCACCTACTAGTAGGCCAGTGGGTGCCGAATTATCAACTCTTAATTATAATCATTAAATATGCAACATCTAGCAGTTGACAGTGGTAATGTATGAAGGCGTTGAAAATTTAACTGAGGCCACAATCTCACACCCAACCTTAGTTCCTTTATGTTTTAAAACAGGTATTCTCCATATTTATTATTGTAATCATGTTCAGGCACATGGTAATGATCTGCTACTGAGCTGACTAAAACAACCCAATCTGCAAGTTATTCATAATGGCTGCTTAATGGCGTGATATCATTCAAAAAGGTTGGAGTTCTATAAGTTTTCAGTTTGTGCTCTTCCTACTGACGTCAAGTGGAAATAACAGTGACACACTATATTTCTGTGCGCCATCATGTATTGTATACGCTACACAATAGAGCTACACAAACATTAAATGTAAGGATGTCATTCAAATAAATATGTACAAAAAATGCTTCATCTTCTAGTACATGACAGATCATAGTTTACATGTTCCATCCATCATTGCAGCGTTAGTCCATCTTCCTGTTTGTACAGCCAAACCACATCCTTAACAGCTAAATACAAATAATGAAGGAATCAGCTGCATGTTTTTTTATGGAGCTTGAATACTGTTTAAGTTCTATAACAGATGTGCACTGATAGTAGATCTCAAGCTTATTATTCTGCAATAGTGAAGTATACCATACATGATGTGCTTTTTCTCTTAGTGTAAACCTTCTTATATCACCTACACCTTGAGAAAACTTAAAAGGCTTGTGATCGATGTGACCCATGTTTTCTTCCAATTGCATCTAATTAAAGCATTTTTGGAATAACTGAGGTGAAGCATAGACCTTCATTTAATCTAAAATATAATACATCTTTTCATATAAAAAGTAGACAATATAAATCTCCCCAGATCTGCTCACACTTGCAACTATATACCCATATATTTATTTATTTAATATATTTAAAAAACTTTTCATTTGTTTTAAGACAATTCCCTCTTCTAAAAACCATACATTTAGTTTTATTCACTTAAATTAATTAAATTTAAGTACCATAAATATTGCTGAATATTTCCAGCTGTTCAGTTTGTTTCTGTATCCTCCCAACTGTATCTGCAATGTCAACCATGTCATCAGCATACAACAAGGTCTGTACTTCTGTGACAGTTTGAATACCTTTACAATTCCCCTCACCATTGTAATATATTCATTCAGATGATAGATAAAAGCAGAGTTACCATACAGTCTTGTTTCACGATGATGCTGCTAAAATGTGTTGAATCCTCAGCTCCTTAAAACACATTATTCTAATAATATTAAACCATTTGTACAAGGAAAAAAATAAGGATGTTTGATTTTGAATTTTAACTTGTTGAGTGTAATACATTTAATACTGAAGAGCTGAAAATACATTATCAGGAGCTTTAACAGTGCAACAGAGTCCAGTGCAGCGACATACTCTACATCAAGGTTTAATTCTTGTGTTTCATCCTAAAGTACAAGAAAAACATGGTTATCAATGTGTCAAGGCTACTGTTTTATCACTGCAGTACCTTTACACTTTTGACAGCAAACAACCAAACAGGCTCTGTTTGCAGGAAGATTTGAATATAATGGTAACTAAATGCATGATCATATTCTTCAGTGTTTCAAAATGTTGTGTATAATTTCATATCTCCTGTGGTGCATGACAAGCTTGAAACATGCTTTGTGAATAAAGCTGCAGTCTTTGTGTATCTATAATGAGACCTTGCTAACAACCAAATCACTTGCTCGTCTAATGAATCCGTCGCTGAAAAGACTCGGCAGGTCCTCTGTGTCTCCAACAATAGGAACAAATTTGCCAGTCGTGACCTTTTCTTATAGCTTCCTGTAATAGAATGAACAAGACCTCTGTAAGATGAGGCTGTCTATAAATTACATGCAACAAATATTGAAGGATTTGTCTATGCTAGCTCGGTTTAGTCTTCAGCTGTAAAATCTTAGTGTGTAACTTCTCTGTTTAGAGCCAGTGCATAAAAGCTTTGCAAAGAACCACTGGATCAGAAGATTTACAGTCTGGTCCAGAAGTATTTGGGTAATGACAGAGTTTTTGGATGGATTTGAAATAAAACAATCAAAATGTGATCAAAGTTTGGACTTTCTGCTTTATCTTATCTGCTTTACCTACATTTTCAAGAGCTCAATATTAATTGGGTAAAAGTGACATCAAGTCTGGAGCCCATGGACATTACCAAATTCTGGGTTTCGTCCCTGGAGGTGCTTTGCCAGGCTTTCACAGCCACCACCTTCACTTGCTGCTTGTTTGTGGGTCTTTCTGCCTTCAGTTCTTCAGTTTTATTCAGATTCACTTTCATATCATATTTTCAACTGTTCATTTTGTTTCTGTATTCACCACCTGTATCTGCAATGTCAACCATTCTGTGACACTCAGTTTGAATACCTTTACAATTGAGATAAATGAAAACCTGCACTATTGAGTTGAGATTAGGTGACTGACTTGGCCATTATAGAATATTCAATTTCTCTGCCTAAAAAAGTGTTGACCCCTTTTTATGTTTAGGGTCATTATTCATCTTCAATGTGAAGATTTGGCTGAATGTGAGCAGAGAGTATAGAGAAGTCTTACTTTTGTCAATAAACACCAGTGACCCTGTTCCATTGGTAGCCATACATCACCATGCCATAACACTGCCTCCACCATGTTTGACACATGATGTGGTATGCTTTGGATCATGAGCTGTTCTTTCCTTCACCATAATTTTCCTTCCCATCATTCTGGTTCAAGATAATCTTAGTTCCATCAGTCCAAAGAATCTGATTCCAGAACACGGGAGATTTTTTTGGATGTTATCTGTCAAAGTCTGATCTGGTTTTCCTGTTCTTGAATGTTTCCACTCTGTATTTACATCCAAATGATGAGATAATGGGGCGCACTTGGTCAGTTAACTTCTTCGTTTTATTTCAAATCCATTGTGCTGGTGTATAAAGTCATAAAAACTCTGGCATTGCGCAAATATTTCCGGACCTAACTATAACTCTAATAACAGTGTGTAGCGCAACAAAAGAGTAGATGGGTTAATGTTTTTCTTTATCTACTTTCAAATGAAAGTGATCAGTTGCATTAAATGATTTTAATCCTTCTTGTAGTTATGCTAATTAAAAATGCGAATGGCCCAATTACAAACAATTAGCATGTAAACACACACACTCAGCCGCAAACAAATCCACTCTATCATGCAGAGTTTACTGAGTCTCTTCTTCCCGGCCTATCCTCCACATCTGCTCTCTGCTTTTCTTCAAGGTGACTAATTTCATTTCCCTGATTTGACTGACCTTTGCCAGAGTTGTTTTGATGCCAACGATTTCCTGTCCATTTGCCTCAGAAGTCGCAGCAAACGAAGTAAGTGTAGTGGTCTGGTTTATGTTCTTGACTCTTGGATGAAATGTGAAGTGAGATGTAACAAGATCCTTGTGTGTAACTGAGTGCAACTGTGCAGGAACAAGTGAAGCCAAATAGACTTTGAGACAAATCAGAATATACTATCATATGAATACAAATACAATTTTGAAGCAATCTTAACAGCGGCGTGAGATTAAAGTGAGATACAAGCAGGCAAAAAAGGTATGTCAGGGACACATGAAGCTAAGCGTCACGAGAAGTAATGTTTTGTGAGATGTTAACTGCCAGACAGGGGAGACTTTCTTGTTTCAAGTGCATCAGAAGCAGCAGAAGAGTTCTGTCTTTAACAAAAGCAGAGGTAGATAGCTCATCATGGAACCACTGAGCCATGTTGTGTAGCGACCAAGAGTGCAGTGGGGAGAGGGACTGCGGACCTAGATGAAGGTGTTCTGGTATGAGGTGTCTGAGCTTTGAACCTAAGGCCGGTAGTCACTGGCCACGTCACAGCCCCACCGGTGATACCTGCTGATTGGAAAATGGGAGACAAGCAGCATCAGAAGTAATCAGGGCTGGACAAAAAATACTTTCATCCACACCACACCTGCAGATGGACCAATTAAATATGGGCATGTACAGTGCTGTGAGAAAGTATTTGGCACCATCCTGATATTAAAATATTATCAACAACTGTAATCAAGCGTTTATGATAACTGGCAATGAGTCTTTCACATCACTTCCTTGCAGAATTGTTTTAATTCAGTTCCAGGTCCTGAAGCTGCGAAACATCCCCAGACCATCACACTATCCTCACCATGTTAGAATGTTGATATTATGTTCTTTTTATAAAGGGCTGTGATAGTTTTATGCTAAATGTAACAGGATGCACACCTTCTAAAAAGTTCACCTTTTGTCTCATTAGTCCACAGAATTTTTGCCCAGAAGTCTTTGGAATAATCAAGATGTTTTTTTGCAAATGTGAGACAAGCCTTTGTGTTTTTATTGGTCATCAGTGGCTTTCTCCTTGGAACTCTCCCATGGATGATGATTGATTCAACAGGTCTGGCAGTAATCAGGCCTGGGTGTGGCAAGTGAAATTGAACTCAGCTTTCCAAAAAATGTGGTTAATCACAGTTCATTCAGATTTAGCAAAGGGGTCCACACAGGGCCAAGCCATTTTAAATATTGCATTTTGTATTTAGTTGGGTTATCTTTGTGTAATGTTAAAATTTGATGATCTAAATCATGTAAGTGTTACAAATATGTAAAGAAATACAAAATCATGATGGTGGCATATACAATAACACTATTAGCACTGTACATTCACATTTTAATTCTATGTAACCTGTGCACCAGAGAAATACAGACAGAAGTATGTTTAGCTGTATGCATACAAGCGTGCATTACGAGACAAGGTGTTCATCAATCTTTGTTAAGAGACTTCAGGTAGCATTAATGTCTCTCATTAGATGTGATGAGATGTGTGGTTTCAAAGCTTGTTTAGAGCACATAACAAATTAGTTTATTAATGAACTTATGAGACATGACTGGATAAACTGACAGCTGGATAATGTGTGATCATATCATCAGCCAGCCAGTTAATCAGCTGTACTCTTATTCAGTCATTCACTTGAGTCCAGAACCCAGTCAGTTTGCCAATGAAACAGCCAGTTCTTCGGTCAACACACCGAGGTTTACTGAGACACTTATATTAGTGGTTGAGATGTATGTTGAAATGGAGCATAACTGTAATCACGCTGCCTAAAAACAAGCACCTTTTTCCTGGTAGTGGTTAGTGTAATAGTACAGACATTACAGTCCTTAAGATTCCATTCAAACCACATTTCTAATGCTATTTCTCCTATATTTCCCATACAGGACTCAAATTATGCATATGCAGAAGAAATTCACAAGAATCAAGGCGTCCACATACTGGATGTGACGCAGAAGACATATCACATAAAACACGAGACCACATTCAGTCATGGATTTCATGTTATCAATACTGTAGATCAGAGTTAATAGTTGACTGTCTTCTATGGTCATCTATAATAAAACACTAACACATAGTAGCGCCATGAGGCATGTTTTCTGTCACTACTCATAAAAGAGCACTACTTGGCTGTGCTGGTGAGCCACTTGTTACATAGCAACAAGGGCAGAGGAAATGGAGTACAGGGAAATAGCAATAGACACAATCATGGATTTGGTGACCTTTCTTAATAACATACTAGCAAAAGAACACATATCTATCCATCCCTAATACTAATGGTGCACAATTCATGGTGCCAGAGGAGCAAGTGAGATGGACAGAGCCTCTCTGTCCACAGTGTTAAACACGAAAATCCTGAGAAAGGAATCCCACCTGCTTCATTTACTTCCCCTAAAGATCCACCCTTGTCTCACTAGGCTATTTCTGGGCCAATTAAAGTTGTTCCCCTGACCAGTTTTCAGATGGCCGAACAGGGTGGATGGCCTTCAATATAATCCTAGAGAGAGAGAAGGGTAAGGATAAACACAGCAGGAAATCGAGGAACAGAGAACAAGGCAGAATGTGTAAGGTAGACTGTGTGGACAGTTTAAACACTTTCAGTCTGCATTTAGTTAATATTATGGTACACAGCCTTGCTGAAATATAAAGGTTTACCTAATTAACTGGGCTTTGTTTGACTCTATGAGAGAGCCTGAGTAATTTCAGCTTCAGTTTAGGATGTCTTAATTAATTTTGACATGTTGGTATGGTGTGGTGTATGCAGGATGATGACAACACCATGGGACACACCTCTTAAATTAAAGAACATTTTTAGTCTGTACCAAATAAAATGCATTAGACTCTTCTATGAACAGACGCTCTGCAGCCCGCGCACAAAAGTGATTAATTTAAAACTTCTCGTACCTGTACTAAAATTAACCAGAAACATGCACTTAACCAAAAGTGAACAAAAGGGCGGAAAGTAGCAACAGCAGCATGAAGCGCCGAGACGGAAAAGGACATGTATAAAGTCAGCGAAAATAATGTAGTGTTTGCACAATGTAGCCTACACAGGATATGGCAGCTGACATTTTCTGGACCGACAGTTACACCGCATGTATGTTGTTGTCGTCGTACTCACCTGTCTGTCATCTGCAATAGTTGTGCTCCATGAAATCATCTGTCATCTCCTCGTTCGTTTTTAACGCATAATAAAACGACTCCATTCATATGTCATCTCCATAGATTCAGACTTTCTTTCCCTATGGGGCTGCATTAGTAGGATCCACTATGTGCATTTCTAGAAATAGTCAGGCCCAAAGTTTGAGCGAACATCGTGGGTGCGTTTGATTTATACATCTGAGCATAATCGCCGGGTGGTGCATCGCATGGGTGATTATATAGGCCCAGTGTAGGAGCTTTTTTGATGCATACTGGGGAAGTTGGACTATACAGACGCCATAGCTGGTTGTTATTATTGGGTGTTCTGCTCTGTTTACAACCTGCTAGATGTAGTCTAGGTGAAAAAGTAATACAGGGTGTCACTTCCACCTTGAAAATGATATTTAACCCCAAAGTTGGTGAGTAGTGTTTGTTAAAATTAACTTGAAGCAGTATTTGAAGAAAGGAACCTTGTTCTGGTGGCAACAATATCTGGCATAGATATTGAAAGCCGTGCACCCCGTTCTTTAATCTCCACATCATTTCTATAATCTCCACATCAGCATGTGCACAATATTGTTGAGCCAATTTTGTTTCCCTGTTATTTTCAAAGAAAAGGTCTGTAGGTCTCTTTGAACCGATGCAGTGGAATTCATTTCGTTCACTTTTGGTGAGGTTGGACTACAAAACTTAGAGCGTATAATTAAGTATTAAGTGACAATGATGCCATCTCACAAATCTCACTACTCATTAGTCAACTGTTTGCTGAGCCTTTAATAAGTTTCTGTCAGCAATACAGCAATACAACACTTATTAGCATCAGCCCAGATATTAAAGATATCCATGTTCCTGAGAGAGAGAGAGAGATTAAGACAGAAAACACTCCTAGGTGATGTTTGTTTAGTCCTCGTTAATATCTTAGAAGGAGATGCAATCGACCCGCAATCCCATTTGGGTTCCTGAGGTGAGGATCTTCCCACACTGAGAATACACTGTATTATAGAAAACAGATTAAAATTGCTGCTGTATTTAGATTTCCAATAATGAATTCTTGCGCTAAATGAACAACAGCCTCAGTGCTGCTCTGAATATGTTTGGTAACCAGGGATGTTCTGTGTATGTTTCTGAAGGTTAGGGTAAAGCTGTGCGTGTGTGTGTGTGTACGTGTGTACGTCTTTATTCCCTTGACTGGACAAATACTAATCTTGTGAGGACATTTTGGTCTGTTCATGAATAAACACTAATCACAAGGCAAGCTAGAATGTATTCTACAGGTTCTGTGTGTAACATGTGTTTTGCCATATCTGCATTCTGCATGCTGATTCAAGCAAAAGTGTATGTGAAAAATACAGTTTCTGACTGGTGTCCCGCGTTCAATTTCATGCTAATATGCACAATATGTTTAGATCAGAATGTGACATATTCTAGATTTAAACCCCAACATTAAAACCTTAATGGACTCGCAGGCAGACTAAGGCATAAACAAGGCCTTAGGTGCACATGCACACGACTTGATGTCTTTACAGATGCCTTTTAATAGCAGTAATGACTCGTTGTACTTGCTGAAGTGCTGCTGTGCTATGGCTGTGAGCCGGCACTGTTTTTAAAGTAACAGTGATACTGTTAACGGGAAATTCTGTATGTTTGTCCCTTCTCATGTATTACATGAGAAGATCAATGCCATTCTCATGTATGCTAATAAGGTAAATATGAAGGTTTGTCAGCAGTAGGTCATCTTAGCTTGGACAATACATAGGCCCACAACAATTACTAAAGGAATATAGTCAAAAACAAAACAAGTGTTAGATCATAACAAAAAATTGAGCTAGTAGTGATCAGAAATATTTATATATGTTAAAGAAGGCCGTGACTAATGACATATTACTTTCTTTTATTTGGCTTGAAAGAGTCTGGTGTGAAATAGTGAAGTTTAGAACTACTATTGGTGAATTTTATTATCTTCAGACAAAGCCTGTTAGCAGCTATAATCAGCTGCTGGCTGTAGTTTTGTATTTATTTTAACTGTTCAGTTCAGCAGTGCATATTAGATAATGTTGTGTTTTAGGATGTTTTTGCTTAAATTTCCTGATTTGTTAATGAGGGAAGTGGAAGCACATACAAATTTCCCTAATAAAGAATATCTTTTGCCTTCTGATTTCAGTCTTTTTAAGAAAGTGAAAAAATAATTCACATAACCCGTACATGTATCAAAGTATTCTTACTGTATCAAGGCAGTGAAAACTGGATATAGTGAGCATGATCAGGTATTATATCAAGTATTCCATCAAATAATATGCAGCTTCTCAGTTATTCAGTGAAACAACTGCTGTCATTTTTGACTAGTTTGGGACTAATCATAATGGGACAGTAAAAGTTAACATTATGACAGAGAACATGATAACAGGCCAGAATGAAATAGTTGTATATGTGTCCAAGCTGAATGAATACATTGGCCACACACCCAGTTCCATTTGTGTGTCTGAATTTGTGACGTACAATGTGAGCAAATGTGTGTGTTTAGTCAGTGGGTCAATATCAAGAGTCAAACCTTATCCCTGTGTAATCCAGCTTCCCTGATAAAGGTGTTTTTTCTATGTGTGTGTTAATGTGTGTGTGGAGATGTGAAAGTGTGTACACACGCACACACTTTATCCTTGTTTAATCCACTGACCCTGATAAACAAAAATGCAAAGTTATACCTCATATAGGTTTATGTGCGTTATGATTTCTTTTCTCTGGATTTAATTTTGTTTCCACCTACGTTTCCTCACAGATCGATACAGATGTTGGCTAATGGACTAAACCGTGGGAAAAATCAACATGATTCTCCCCATCACTCACAACAATTAAGACTGCTGGAGACTTCTGTTGACTACTCAACAGCACAGTAAGTAAAGAGCTGATGAGTCTGTTGCTTCAACTGTTATTATTAAGAATGTTCTTGCTTTTTTTGCTTTCTTATGCAGACTACCACTCAAACATTTGAAAGAAAGAAAAGTCGATTTATAACATCTGATTGAAATACAGTGTAGATATCGTAAATATTGTAAATGACAATTGTAGCTGGAAACTGTAGGAAAACTGTGATGGGCTATAGTCAGCATTAACAGTTTTTTATTTTTTAATTCAAATTTTGTTTGCAATTTTATATAGTGCTTGAGTTGTTTTAAGATCAAATCTTTAAAGTGATTGTTTCAACTGTTTTATGTTATCTGTGACTTGTAATTGTTGCCAGTTCACCACGTGGATGAAGTCATGTCTATTTTTTAGAGATAAACTGGTTTCAGTCCTATATTAATGTGAATACATGTAAATATTACATATACATGTTAGGCTGTTTGATGAAAGTTAAGTTAAAGATTTCTTTGTATTATATAAGCGCAAATATCACAGATTATTTTTTTTAAAAAGGGCTATGAACTACTTTTCCTAGGTAACTTTTGTTAAAACTATCTTTCTCTAAAGGGAACTGTCGCTTTACTTGTTCAACTTTCGTTGTGAAGTCGGTGGCAGCTTAGAAAGCTATACTTTCAAAGTTTCTTTTTCAACACTTCGTTCTCCCCCACCTTGCCTATTTGATTTTTGTCTTCTCCCATGCCATTCATTCATCCACCCATCCATCTGCCTGCCTGTTTCCATTTGTCTCCCTCGGATGGATCCAGCTGTATCTGTCTGTCAATCAGATGTGAATTCTTATAAGTCACTGATCCGATTTTGACAAAACTCGAAGGGCACCATGCTCCTGTGCAACAATTCCAGGTGTAAAATGCACTCGAAACAGCTGGTGAGATGGATACAGACGCAGTTGGCCACACCAGCATCAAATTGTATATGTTGATTTAACTTCAGTCTACATAAAACAGCTTTGTCAAATTAACCCTAGCACATGGATCAGTGGAAAAACTGGTGAAAGACACTTCAAAGAGTAATAAAATGTTGTCAAAACCACAATTTAAGGATATTAGATAAAGAATCTGCAGATTTGATGAATTTCACAGCATATAATGTAAGAATCTGCTGTCACTCAATGCCAAACATAGTGCTTAACAATACTCTGGGTGGAGCATGGGTCCTGTCTACCTCATTCCTAATAAATGCCAAAAAAATATTCTTTGAATTACTGTCTGCAGGTAATATTTCTGTTATTTTATGTATATATATTTATATATATATATAGATACTGTACTAACCCACTCATTAGCTATTTCTCAAAAACTCCCATTAAACCGTCTGCAACGTATTTGAACCAGTCAATCTCACGCACACTCACATCTGCTGTCACTTATGAGAGCCAGGTTTTCTCAAGGACTTACATGTAAATTGACGCACTCAGAAAGTCAATGATGTCTTGAAGAGCTGGAGAGAAGATTCTCCACAAATACACACTCACTCACAGTTCACTCAAAGAACACAAATCAAGCTGTGACAGTGGGAGAGCGAGCACTGTTTGTCTCAACAAAGCAGGGAGCCATCTACAGCTAAACAATCCCACAGAAAAAAGACACAGAGATTGACAGGTGGAATTGGAGAAAAATCTAAATGTTCATGGCGTTCAGCCCATCTGGCTTATATTTGTGATTTCAAATATGATTCATCTTTTTCTATTTCTTTGGTTTTCCTTTACCATCTCACCCTATTTATTTGGCTTTTATTTGTCTCAACTGTTCCATGTTGCTTCACGCGTCTCCATCTGATTATTGGGCTTGCTTTCAGTTGTTCTACTCTGTTACAGCTTCATGAAAGAAGACCGAGACACAGAAAAGGAGAATTTAGCTACATCAGATGGTGCCGTTCCTATGTGCTCTTTTGTTTTTGACTGCAAAAGATGCATTACGCATATGGAAGTGCAGACAGTCTGAACCTAATATTTCCTTCAAAGAATAAAATGACAATTTAAATCCAATGTTTTGGATTAATTTTAGTATTAATTCTACCTGATGACTAAAGGCAAGTCAAGATCTTCATTAAGATCTGAGTCATTTAGAAAGTCTAGAGTTTATTTTACTTAACACTGTGCTCAGCACATCTATTTAATCCTAAATGAACAGTATATGTGGGTAAAACTGGAACATCATTCTAACAAACTACCGACTGTTGTTTCAGTTTGCATGCAAGCTGAAGCGACTTATTTTATATCTGATATTTTATATCAGCTATTGGTAATTTGCACAAACCCCAAAGGTAACTGTGGAGGTGGGTGGTACTAAAAGTGACAGAGGACAAGTACAAAGACCCCTTGTAACACTGTTCCACATGCAACTAAAATAACTAAAAGCGATGTGGGGTACCTCCACTCAACACATCTCTAGGGACTTGAAACAGTTGAAAACTATAGCGGAACATCAGGAAGGCAGAGTCCTCAGACAATGTTCACTTGAGAAGCCTTATGGGGATATATTGACTTTTGTACTTTAATCAAGTACTTTGCTCTGTCATACACTTGTCAGGTGACAGTGAGAAAAAATTACTTTTGAGATGCCTTAAAATTAACTGTTAAAATATCTGGATACTCATCTTGACACTGGTGGACAATAGTTAAAATGTATTCTTATAATTCAGCAGTTTGAGGAGAATGAATAAGACTAAGAAAAGATAAGATAAATAACTTAATGACGGCTCAATGAAATAGTACAGGACACAAATGCATGACTCAGAGGGAGACAGGTAAGGTACAAGTTAAAACATACTGTGATAATGAACGATAAGAAGTCAGCAGTGAGAACAGAAACCTGAAGAAAAGGGCACATAAGAGACAAGATAAGCAGGGAGCTCCTACAAATGGGATTCAAAGTGTCATCACAAGGCAGGGAGACAAACAACAAGGCTGCAGTGCTGATGCAAAACACAATTTACTAGATAAGTGATACAAACCAAAAATGCGAGTGTTAAAACTTAAACATTTATGAGCTGAGTGATTCCAATACCCAACGAGTCATTTTAACACATTCTCAGTAAAATGTTGTTCTGTGTTACTATTTTACAGAATCAATCAAATCATTGTTCCTCAGAGATGTAATTAGACTCCGCCCACACCGCTCAGTTGCT
Organism: Helostoma temminkii; assembly: GCA_900302695.1. NCBI lineage: Eukaryota > Metazoa > Chordata > Actinopteri > Anabantiformes > Helostomatidae > Helostoma > Helostoma temminkii. The sequence goes on along the minus strand of OMLM01016219.1, from coordinate 43,118 downwards.
CAGTTGCATGTGTCAGCACCATAAGCCAAGAATTTGATTCTGCATTAGATTTATATAGTATACATCTGATTTATATGATTGAAATCACACCGGTAGATTTGAACTCTCCACATATTTTCATATCAACAATTCTAATTAGCAGCGTGTGATATGGTTTTACATTTGGGGTTCTTAGATTAATATTCGCTCTCTGCTGTTTGAACTGTGACCTGACATGCAGTGTTCGACATCTGAAAAATATCAATTACCCTTAAGGTTATCTGCTCTTAGGACTCTTGAATGCTATTGTGCATTTATCGGTAAAGTTATTGCACTATACTTTTGTTTGGAATACTAATCTGCTTTTGATATATAGTACATGAACCTACACTGCCACAAAAACAATCTGAAACTTGTCTTGTGCTTGTACTTATCTTATCTCCAATCTTGATTTATCGAATACGGAGAAAATTTTCGCAGTATCTTACAGCAATTAAAATTATTGCGTTAGTAAGTACACAGTGATCTACTGATTCACTCGTGCATCATTAGAAGAATGAAGTTACAGTCTTTGTAATTGGACGAATATCATGGAGTAAATGAAACATAGAAAAGCAATTTGAAACAGTTCAAATCATTGACATCAACTGTTTCTCATCTGCCATGTGCGGAAATGATCCATTCACTGTATGACTCAGGAATATTCAGTAGCCTTTATTGCGTTGATCCATCATGAAGACCAGACACAGCAGGTATCACTCCATCAATATTTGGCATTTTCTCCCTGCTGTGCTTTTCATCTCCATCTTCCCTCTCTCTTGTCTTTCTAATCCCTATCTGAGCTCTTTCTATTTCCACACTGACATTCTGAAGGAATGGATCTGGCACTGCCATGAATGACATGTAAAGAGGATTAAACCATACTCTACTTGGGATGTGACCCCTTCATTGTACCATAATTCTCATTCTCTCTTTCAACCACTTTAAATTGCGGAGTCATATATTGTACGCTCACATCTCGGAGGACTCCAGTACTAAATAAACAGTATGGGTCATCACAGTCATACAGTTTGATCTTAGAAACAAAAAAAATACCAACTCATAAACATCATGGTGTAATGTAAATGTGCAAATAATAGTTTGCAATTTATCAATTTTGACAGCCAGATTTTTTCTGATTCTGATTCTGATCCATCTTGTAGTTATAGTGCTATAGATTTAGACTGATCATCTGTGATCTCATCTGCCATTCGTAATGCCTTCACACATCCACACACCTAGATTAAAGCATGGTCTCGGCCAACATTACACACACACATATACACACACGCCTGTACATGTATACATATGGAATTAGAGTATGCCTTATTTAATCAAAACAGCTTTGATTGTTGATCAGTGTTGAATCGGTTAAATAAAGTTTGTTATATTCTAACTAGTCGTTTGATCAGTTGAGCACACACGCCTGTGCCGAACTTAATACCTTCAATTTGACTGATTTATTTAATTTGGTTATTGGTCCCTGGAAACAAGGTGGTGCCCCTTTATTAAATGTAGGTATTAAAATAATAATTATTAACAATTATCATGAATAATTGATAATAATTTAGCTAATAGCCAAAGTTATATTTGGCATAATTCCAACATAATTGGTGCCCTTTATGAGGCCTGTGTTTCCCTACAATACAGCCATATATATTAATGTGTGTGTGTGTGTGTGTGTGTGTGTGTGTGTGTGTACAGGCATACACACATAGCCAGTCATGTGCAAAAACCTGAATCAGTTCCATTGCCCAGTACAGAACACTTAAAATTACTCTACATAAAACTGTCTAATTTATATTTACATCCTATCACAACTGTAATGTTTTATAAAGTCAATTGCCATTCCAGAGGACACAAAAACATTGTTTCCCTCTGTGGCAACGGAGCGATCAGAAAATGTATGGGATTCATTTGCACATCTGCTCAACTCAATTTGGACCCTTTACAAAGGCACAAGAGATTCCTCTCAATTTAACTGGTTCTTGTGTCAAACTCAATTGAATGACCACATAAAACAAACTGAAACTCATGAAATAGAAACTCATTTTGCTGGAGGGAGATGTGAGAGAATTACTATTAGAGATACAGGAGTGGAGGAATGATAGAGTTATCTCAAACAAATTGTTGACAGTGAATATGTAATACAAGACGACAGCGTGTTCCTGTGAGCATCAACTTCTGAGTGGAAATACAGAACAAATTTGTTGTTAGTGCCACTTTATTTTGATCACCGCAAATAACTAACCTAAAAGATTATTTATGCATTTTCACTATATGGCTAAATGTTTAGTTTTGTATTAATTATGTTATATACGTATAATTACATATATGTGTTATACACAAATCAAGCTACAGAGAAAGTGAAACATTAATACTGTGAGTATTTAACCATAAATGTTCCATCTTTCTTTTAAAACAATATCAAAAAGTTAAAAAAAAGATAGTAAAGATAAAGCCATGAATAAAAACAAGACCAAGACATGGAGAATTTTGAGCTAAATGCTAACATAGGTATGCTAGCATGCTCATGTTCACTGTCTTACTTCAGGTGTTAGCCTGCTAAAAGTGGTATTAATGGCAAAGAGCATTGTAGTTTTACATGTATTTGGCCAATTTAAATAATTTTATTTTTTATATGGGTCAAAACAGAGAAATAAACTCTTCTCTCCAGAGAAAGATAAATAAATTAAGTATTAAAGGGTGGTGGAGTTTGCAAGTGTAGCTGGGGATGATTTATTTATTTTGCCGCCATCAGTGCTGGGCTGTGAATTTTCACCCATAATAGATAGAAGGAAATCCTAAATCAAATCCATCAATGAAAAAATAAATAAATATGCCCTCCCTTGCTTTCTGTCAGTATCTATTGACACCTAGTTACTGAATCTCTGTATGTGAGGTGATTCCCGCTGGATTACACTAAAAGCAAGTAGAATAAATAAAGTTTCCTGTGGTGGTCCTGTTCCCTTTCACCAGACTAATATCAAGGCCTCCTTCCATTCCTTAAATTCAGATATGACAGTTCACTTCAAGATCAAACTCGTCCCTGCTGCGTTCCTGTCAGCAAGATGTCTGCACAGAAGTAAAGACTGTGGAAGCTCTTCATTGATGTGATCGGTGTTTTAGGGAAGAGTCTCTTTGGGATCCAATTTGGATTTAACAAGTCTCATATAGGTGAGAAGGAGGAGGTGGTCTTCATTGTTGCCTGAGGATAATTGGGGATGTAGATCAGTTACAATAGAACACGTGTGGGAAGAGGGGAGGTTTCCTACATCTAAGATTAGATGATAAATGGAGAACACATAGTGAATTCATTAGTACTTGAATGTGTGTCTATGTAGAGAAGAAGGTGTGTGCTACGTTATAGTGAAACACATGACCACTGCATAAATCTCAGGCTTTGCTTTACGATCCAAACATGAGTGCAGTTCCAGAAGTTCATTTGAATTACTAGAAATAAAAGATAGAAACTATTTTTTCTGTACAGTACTTCTCCAAATAAATGGAACCCACCTCAATGCACTTTTGTAATCATTCCCACCAAAGTCATCTTTTTTCCACTAATTCTTAATTCATTATCTTGATCACCTTTTCTTGATCTTTGTTGAATTTTCTATGTACATGCCTTGGACAAATCTCTGAGTTGCGACTTGATCAGATTTCAGCTTCTCGAGGTTGTCTGCTGCTTTAATGTAAATGTTCAGAGACATTCACTTGCAGGCCCACACTAAGTTTACTTCTTACTTGACTTCTTGTCTCCATGATGGCCTACAAACCTGAACATTTAAAGAAAAGCAACAGAATGATAAAGGTTTCTGAGAGGCTTTGGATCACTTCATTTATTTCTATTAAAGCGAATAGACTCGTGGAAGGGCTATGTTAATGGTATAAGTCAGTGTAATCTCCAAGATATTTATTGTAATCATAATAGTGTAACCAAGCAATTACCAACCAAAACAAAGTGGTGAGGCCAATGCAAGTTTAAGTGAATATGCATCTCCTCTAAAGCTTTGTTTTCAAAGAGGGAATGCTCTTGATATTAATCTAGTGGTGCAATTAAACATTGTTCCATTCAAAGGATCATTTCACAATATTCTTGGGAAATGTGCTTATTTGTTTTTTGCAAATATTTACATGAAAGCTATGTGAGTTTAGTTTGATGTCAGATTTATATTATTTTAAATTGCCCATCTTTTGTGCCTGAAGCTTCATAACAAACCCTCAAGATAACAAATGTACTTATTATTAAATGCAATAGTCATCTGCCAGGAGTCAAAGGACCAGTGAGGGCTGACACCAGGCAGAAAGATAATTTGAGAAGGTAAATTGGTAAAGCAGGTAATTTGACAGATATCATTTCAGGCTATGGGGAGATATGATGGTCATTTATTCTACAGTTTTCCTACATTTCATATGCTAAATTATTAATCAGAACCATAACTGAGAATAACACTGAAATTGCCGATCTGAAAATATTTTCTCTCTCACAGCCTGACAGGACAGAATACTGCTGCCTTTGGCTTTCTAGCTTCTTTAACTGAGTAAAATGTTTCAAACACTTTCTGAAACATAGATGATCAGACAAACACAGATTTTTCTAATCACAGATTAAATTCAATCTGACGTGATTTTAGTTTTTACATTATTTTTGTAATGACTTCCATATTTGAATATGGAAGTCACTAATTGCACTTGCACATCCAGCTAGTTACACAATACACTGACCATCATGTGGGAATGTTAAATGAATGGAAGGAAAACTTTTACATAAGCAACATGGGTCAGTCATAACAAAACAAGAATAAACAGTTTATCTTTAGTCTGGGCAGTTCTGATTTACATTTTAAATTGATTTCACCAAGAGCAAATTAACTGTCAACCCATGTAAGTACAGCGTGTACAATCAAGCCGTTAACAAAGTAATTTTCTTGTCTGTGATGTACTTTGTTATGAGACTACTGGGATGAATCATACAACAACAGACAGCCTCTCTGGGGGACTGCATGGCACTTAGCATTCATGTTCATCAGATGGTTATTATTTGTGAATTTAGTAAACACTTCAGCTTTTCATTCCTACATTTACCCCACACAGCAGTCCTCCCTCTCTCTCTTCTACAGACTGACAGGATGCCAACAAAACTTTTTGTTTGAATGACTGAAGGTAGGAATAAATAAAATACCCAAACACTAGAGTTGTAAGACTTTTTACACACGCAAACTGGACAGTAAGCCTCACTTTCCAATTTTTTATTTTTTCCTCTGTTATTTTTTGAAGTGTAGCTGAAAGGCAGGTCTGAAGATCACACTTATAAAGGTTACAGGGAGTTTTTAAACTGCCTGTTTATTTCTAAAGTAGACATCTGTCAAAATGTCTGTCTTTTACACACACAGCAAAAAACACACACATACACCGTTTTGTTATTCCACCAATCCGTCAGTTGTTTATTCTTCACCCTGAAGCAGAGGTTCACGTACCGAAGAGGTAAGTACATTACAAACTGAGAGCTGTAGCACCAGTGCTAGTTTACTAATAATATGTAAGCTGCTGATGGTGATAACAATCAAAGGTATAGCTGTAACTATAGGTTACAGATAGGACTTTTGGCAGCTACTTTTAAATTTCTGGTGTTTTTTTTTTAAAGCATTTTTCAATAAAAACATATGTTTATTACATCTTATACACTTTCTGTGTCCAACAAGCACAGGATAAAGTGTCTCCCAGTTTTTCTTAGGAGCAATGTAGCTGCACGTTGTAAAGTGGTAATGGTATTTAATGACTGAAGTTTTAGAACATACCATTGTTAATTGTTGATTGTTTTAGATTTTGCTCCCAGGCAGACTTTACTAAATCCCCATAGGTAAAACACTTTTTAATACCAATATCCCCCAGAAGACTCTTCAGTGTGTGCAGAGTTCACATCCACGTCCTGTCAACATAGATCTGATCATTGTCACCATGTTGTAGTGTAAATGATGATCAAAAGACACTTTACATTCATTATATTTTCTTGCAACACCAGAATAAGTAAAAGTGACATTGCAGATCCGTTACAGGGAGACATCCAAGAACTAAATACAACCAACTCATTATTCAAAGATAGTCCACATTTTAAAACTCTAGGCCTAATATAAGAAACATCTGGTGCAGAAGGAAATACTGAATAGACTCAACAGCAGAACTGAGCAGACTACTATTTACTATGAACAATGTTACAAGTACTAAAGTGCAAAGTGTACAGTTATCTAGTTATGATCCCTGTCATTACATGAGAATCTATGGAAGTTTAAACTTTAAAGAGTGCCCTGTGAAGCTTTGTTTCAAACACAATGCTGTTAAATTTTTCTCACCACAAAAAGTACCATGTGTTAGCTTGCAGTCTTTTTCTTCCCTGCATTTCACTGATGCATTGCTGCCTTACTTGGCACAGTGCTGCCACCTGCCTATCAGTGAAATAGTGCAACACCATCAGCATCCCGTCACCCACAGGCTTGTGTGTGCACATGACACATACAGAATGGGGACACCACTCATCAAAACATTGCTCAATAGTGCTACTAGACATCAAAAACTCCACTGGGTAACTTTAAAAGGATTATTCGAACTTGGCAGTTTATATGACATTAAAGATAAGTTGCAGAGTTTCCCAGTTGTTTTTTCACACTCATACTTTTAAACATGTCTAAAATGTTCTGAAAAAAAAGTGAATCAAAAGCCAAAAAAAGAAAAACCTTAAAAATTACAAAAGGTCTACTTAGTAAAATGCTACCTCAGTACATTACATGTTACCTCTAGCTTCATTTTTCTCCATATAGATCATACACTGTATATAATTTCTCCATAATTCACATTCATATGAATGCCCAAACAAACCCCAGTAAATAGTGATTTTGTTTATGTACACCCTCGTTGCTGAGTACTGCTACTATTTTCTTCTATATTAACATTAATTAGCCTTCTGGCTTTGTCACACATCATGAGAAAATGGTGAAAATAAACAGTTCAGATTTGCACGACCAAAGCAAAAAACAGGATGTTCTGTAGCCATCTGAGGAGAACATATTTTCTTAGAGTTATGAAAAACATGAAACATTGAAATGAAACTAATAAATAGAGGCTTTTGTGGTGAAATGAACATTTGCTCACTTGACTGACTTGTTCATAAAATGAGGACAAGTGTGGCTAAAAACATGAAGAACATGAATATGTCACCTAGGTCAAAAATCTGGTCAAAATTTAAATATGAGCAAAAGAGATGAATTAAAGTTTTTATGTTGGGCTAAAATTGAGAAAGTTTTATTTAATGTGGAATCTCGGTTTTCTCTAATCAAACTCCTGACAAGACGCAGTGGAATCTGTGGTTAACAAGACTGGGTCATTATCTTTAACTGCATTATTATAATGTTAATGCAATTTCACAGTCCAAAAATATATATTTATATATATATACACAATTAATAAAGCAACACACACCACGTAACAATGATATGAGTCAAAGCTGAAGTGTCAGTGTCAGGTGTTTTGTTGGTGTTTCATCGCCATTGATTTCCAGCCTGGGATCCACTCAGAACCAAGGTTAAAGCAGGTGACACAGAGAGATATGGTTCTTCACTGGATGATATCAATCAGACTGTGAAGCAAAAGCAAAGCGCTTAACGCCAAATTTCACTTCTCCATTGTCGGTGGTTTCAAAGCATCAGCTTATTCACAAACGCTGCTGTGAACATGAATCATGTTGTTCAACTTGAATCATATTAGTCTTCTTCAACATTTACTGTTGGTCGCCTAGAAACACCTCCCTGATCACTTCAATGTAAACTAGCCTATGGAGCAGTAGTTTTTAGTATCTATGGAGCAGTAGTTTTTAAAGTCTCTCACCTGCCTGACACCGTTAATTTATTTTATACTGTATATACACATATTATTTATCACATTTTTCTATTATTTTGACATACATATTATTATGCCCTGTACAACGCTCAGGGTGCCATTATAAACTACCCCTTCAATGCACTTTTCACATCTGCCTATACGTGTAAATCTGAATAAAGTTAATTTAAAACCTAAACTGAATTCTTGTCATGTGGTTCTTTTTCACAGGTCCTCTCTTTGGCTTCATGAAGCCTCGTCCCTAATAGTTCTTCAGTTCAGGAATGTTCTTGTAGAGGTCCAGTGAATCAGGGTTGGAGAAAGCCCCTCTTTGCGTCACCTCCCGTCCAGCAATCACCTGTTTCACTGCCACCTCCACCTTCTTACCGCTGATGGTATACTGCAGAGGGATGAAGAAAAAGGCTGTCATTCAAGTGCCATTATAATATGACAGGTTTATTCATATCTAACTGATGTTAGTGTTTCTCTTACAGGAATGTCTTTGGTCTCCAGTAGCAGGGCAGGGATGTGTCGGGCAGAGAGAGCTTTTCTGATGGCTCCTTTAATCCTCGCCACCAGCTCTGGAGTGAAGGGCTTGCCAGGTGCCATCTTTAGGAACAGAATAACTCGCTCTTCTCCGTCGGCATTGTATTGAGGAACGCAAAGACTGTCTGTCACATCCTCAAACGCCTCCACTACAGAGAGAATTGGAAAAGGCAGGACAGAGTAGAGGACAAGGAGAGAAAACAAAAAATGAGTAGGGCAGATGAGAGGCAAGGAGAGAATAGAGGG
>OMLM01016219.1:19846-29868 GCA_900302695.1 Helostoma temminkii | reverse complement strand
ACATTTAGAAGAAGACTTCACAGACACATGCAAACAATTCAACCCGCGGAGCATAATAGAAAATATAAACAAAAGACGAGAAGAGAAAAGAAAGAATGGGGCAAAAAGGAAATGGAGGACTGACATATGGACAGTCAGACGGGTGGAGGGAATCCAGCAGTGAAGGTGTTAAAATCTCCCAATGAGTAGCAATGGGGGTCTGAAAGTCCCGCTGACAGGATAACACACACAATAAACCAAATAAACATATTCACATGTGAACTCAAGCACAAGTTTGCAGACACATTCACACAAGGATACACATAGGGTGACATTGGAAAAGGGGCCCACCACATATGTCACCTTGACCACCAGTCAGTCACATATGCTGTAAAAATCCTGAGAACACACACACACAAATGAACAGAGTGTTGACCTTGGGGGTCAAGGTTAGGTCGGTTGGCAGCCAACAGAGCTGCGGCCTGCTGTTGGCATTGGCGAAAAGAAGGAAACTGACTGGGGCAAGACCTGCTGTTCTGAAGAACACACAAATGAATTACTTTGATCTGTTCAGTGTTGGTTTTACCAATAGGCATTGAAAACAAGAAAACTAATAAATATATAAAATTACTGCATTGCAATCAGCCAAACTGCAGTTAACATCCATGTCTGTTTGTACTCACATTTTAATAAGTTTATGCATTACTCTAAGAGGACGATTGTGCCAAAAAAAGGCATTTATCAGATACAGGGCTGATGAGGATAGGACATAGATGTCACAAGTCACGGTGACCTTGACCTCTGACCACCAAAGTGTAATCTGTTCATCCTTGAGATCAAGTGAATATTTATGCCAGATTTGAGGATATTCCTTCATGGCATTCCAGTGACATCGCATTCACAACAATGAGACAGATGGACAGGATGGTTATGAGGTCACTGACCTTGACCTTTGACTATCAAGTTCATCATTCAGTCCAAGTGGACATTTGTGCCAAATTTAAAGAAATATCCTCAAGGTGTTAGGTGTAATGTGAAGGACGTACAGACAGACATGCAAACGTATAGAGAATTGACTCAAAAACGTAATGCCTTTGGCTGCAACTGTCACCATTGTGGACGCATTGAAAACCTAATTACACAGAAACAAAAACCTTGTGGTGGGATCAGACATGGCATTGGCCATTACTATAACCAGATAGTTACAGTAATGACTTTACTCTAAATATGTAAATGGGTATGTATTTAAATTTGGCTGGTAGTGAAATGCTCTGGTTTCAGTCTGGTAATATGCATTTTTTTTTAAATGCTATAGCTTGACTTTAAATGGTGATGAATTGAATACAACAGGTCATCCCTTTTTTTTTATGATTGGAGAAAGTGTTTTTTCGGTTGTGATGAAAAATTAACTTACTTTTCCCAAACCCTAACCCATAAAACAACAATGGATACAGTTACAAGCCAGCAACTTTGAGAAATGTTTTAATCTGTTCACAGCAATTCAGGGACAACAATGTGCCCCTGTTGTCAGTGTAGAATGGTGCTGTTCAAACTCTATGTGCATGGGTGGGGGAATGGGGAGCAGGACCGGTCAGTTGAAATATGTACCTGCGATATTGTTTTGCATCTGCTATTTTATTTTATAGGTCATGAATAAAGCTATAATGTTGACATTAGGCCTGTGCATTATTTTGAGATGCAGCAAACGAAATTTATGTAGCTAAAGCTAAAAAAATGATAAAGTTGCACCAGTCAATCACAGAATAAACTATATTCCTATAGGCAACTATTTTTTTGTAAAGGAGATCTTTGTGTCTGTAAGATATAACACAAAGGTGCTTTGGCGCTATTTAGCTCATGTTTTTATTTAAACCAAACATCTTTCTCAGTTTATTGAGACAGTATCTAAAACTAGAGAAAGATAGCAGAGATGCTTTGTTTTGGGCTTAGTTCAGCCATGCAAAAGTCTTCCACAAGTTGACCAATCAGAACACAGTGAGGTGGGGGAAGAAAATCATACTCTCTTGTATCAGTGGATCCATAGTATAAAATATAAACACTAATTTAAGCATAAAATTACAACTTTAAAAAAACAGACAAACATTCAAAGACTTTGGAGACATGCAGGATAACATAACACCAAAAATAAAATGCAACAATGTATTATTAAGAGTGTGGTTCCTCCCCATTTCTCTTCACTTCTTAACAGATATTTGCCTTGTGGTGGGGGTACCCAGTGCCTGTGTCTCCTTCTTTTACCTACACGTCAGTGGGTGCATGCATTTCATTGAATGTGTGCATTCCTATGTGATACACCCATGTTAGATATGGGTAGTGTTTGTGTGTATGTTCCGATGCTGTCAACTGATAGTGTGACACTCCAAGCTGTGACTGACATGTGATGTGTAATATGTCAGTCACCCTGACTCTAAATGTTAAACGATTCAGGACTCAGAGAAATAAATACCAATCTATGTCCTTGTCTACGCAGCAATAAGCTGAGAGGTCCACTTTGTTTGTGTGTGATGGCAAATAGAAGTAAATGGACAGCTCTACACAATTTATTTTTGTGAACTTTCTTTCTGTCAGTGCTTTTGTGTCTGTATAGCAGATGTTTTGTAGCCTTAATTTGCTTTGTGAGTGTAGCTGCCAAACTAACAGATTAGAATTGACTGTGTCCCAACACAGTCTGTGTCATTCAGTCACCTGAGATGGAGCCCAGCAGCACGTTGCTCTTGATGCAACGATACACGTAGTCGTAGCTCTGAGGTTTGAGAGGAGATCCGGTAGATAGGATGGTGTGGAGAGTTTGTAGGTTGTGTGTTTCCGCTGAGGGAAAACGAGATAAAGAAAGAGTTATAAAAAAGCAAAAGGAAAAGGTATAGATTTTCTTCTCTAATAGGAACAACATCAGAACTCAGATCATGATTGTGGCAAAAAAGACTGTGATATAATTTTCTAGCCTGATGGGCCAAGCCTACAGTAACAGTATGCACTGATTTTGACTAAAATAGGAACACAAACACGCACACACAATGTTCCAACATAAGCATGCACCTGTGAACAGCTGTGGCTCCATGCACCTGTACGTGTTGTGTTTTAATACAGCTTGACACCCTGATGGGACTGCTTATAACCACACAAACCCTTTTAGCCATCATTGTCAGGATCCATGTGCACACACTCTGTGACACACACATGCCCAAACCACAAGCCAATAACACCCTGCTAACTAATATGATTCCAGCAACCGACCCACAGCACATAAACAAAAACACAGGCAGGTACACACAAAACACACACAGTGGGAACTCTTGCTACCCCCCACCATGCCTCCAGGTGTCAGGTCCAAATGTCAGCCCAGGGAAAAGGGCCTCTCCACTGGGGCAGCCAGTGAAGAAGCTCCATCTACCCTCAACAGCCCAGTGGAGACATACAAGCACACACACATCCCTCTGCCTTGTTCTCTTTCTCTAATAAGCATCCAAATACACACACACAGTGCCAACTGGATCAAGTGGCTGGCTGGGTGTAGCAGAGAGACAGACAGACAGGAAATAAGCATTTTTTTCTGAGATTTTGTTTTCATGTCTTCCTGTTTAGCCACAAAACTGTGAATGTGTTTAGCTAATTTCCAAAACTTGCAGACAGACAGATACACACACAAGCAGGCGCCACGAATAAAGATTTGTGGTGATTATAACAACGCACTGGGAACTGAGACACACAGCAGCTGTTTATGCAATGAACATCAGTTATAAGTGGTAATTTAGCATGACTAGAGGAGAGGAGACGGGAGGGGAGGAGAGGATAGGAGAGGAGAGCAGAGGAGAGGAGAGCAGAGGAGAGCAGAGGAGATATTTCCTATCAGAAAAATTATAGGTTACCAAAAAAAGTAACTGGTATTTCTTTGCCATTAGTTTAATTTGGTGTATTTCCACCATATTGATAATTGAAACATAACAGTTTGTGCTTTGTGGTCTGTTTTCTTACAGTAGAGCAAGTACATTTTCAAAAGAGCACAGCAAAGCAGCTATGATTTTATCATGCATTACTAAACAGCATGTATGAAGGTTAGCAGTAGGCTAATAAGCATTGGCGAGACCTGGTTGTCTCTCTAGAGAGCCTTGACACTAAAAGCAATTAGTTGGACCTATCCATGCCTCATATGAATTATCACTTTTACCCATTTGATTCAGTGTCAGAAACCAGAACACAGGGCAAACTGTTGATTCACACAGTAAATGGCATAAAGGACATTTAAAGTCAAACGCCATCACTATCATAATCATTATCATGTCCATCTGCTCTTATTGTTCCAGTTTCCATTCTCAGAGAGTAGATGCGTGTGTGTGTGTGTGTGTGTGTGTCTCTTTCAGAGATCAGCTTGTTATATGTGTGCGTTCATGTGTGTCTGTGTGCATGTAAGTGTGTACATGTCTGTGTCTTTGGCAACAACTCACAGGGTTTCAGGTTCCTCTCCTGCAGCACAGACAGCCACTTGGCCCCGGTACCAAAGATAGTGATGCTGGAGAAAGGGAAAATTATTGAGACAGAATAAAAAGACGGAAATTAATTTTTTAAGTATACAAATATAACGGACTAGTGAAGCATTCTTTTCTAAAGAACAGCTTCATTTTCTATAATGCAAAGATGCTATCCAGTATTTAGAGAACATTTATCTGCGTCAGTGTTTGACAGCCACTGCAAACGTCCTCCTACATACATGCATTTGCATTATGACAACAGAAACTTTCAAACAACAGAACCAAATTAGAAAACATTATGAATCATCCTCTGGGCTTTTATGTATATCACTGCCAAATTCACTGCCAATCTGGCCTGTCACTTTGAGATCTTGCTTAAGACCAAAGAACAGATGGATGGTTGACATCAAGATTCTTAACTATTGTCTTCACTAGGAACTCTGCTCTGCCATACTGAATGTTTTGTTGGCTATCCTGTCTTCATCAGAATGGTGGTAAAATATTAGAGATTGCTAGAAAAAACTTTGTTTACCTTTGTTGCCCTTGTGGTGGAATAAAATCTCATCACATTCATTCAGTATACACGCAGTTTTGCACACGTGCACAAGTGACATGCAATGTCACATCACTCTATGTTATCAGCTCACTGATTTTACACAGCGGGCAAATGGCCAGTGGGCAGAGAAGTACAATTCATTCAGAGACATTTAATTGAAGGCATCAACCATTTATAATATGTCATTCATGCATTCATTCATCTTCTATACCGCTTAGATTTATAATATTTCTGAAGTTAAATATGGGAAAAGCTTTTCTATTATCTACACTAGCGATTAATGTTAGTTATAACAATCTAATATATTTCTAGTGTATAAAGCTACAGCATAAAAACTGATGAAATAATAAAATAATTGAAAACTGGCTGAAATGGAAAAAAAAATGACTCAAGCAGCAGGTTTCCAATGCCTGAAATCATTTAAAAAGGAGAATTTGCGCTGCTTAATGACAACAACAAAAAAAAGAAAAGAAAAAAAGAACTCTGGTCTTTTTATAAGCAGCTTTGATTCGCAGGTTTGGAGACATCCTACCCTAATAAACATCAAACAACAGAGCTCAAGTCGATCATACAAACGGCTGATCACATCTGGAGACAGTTTGGTGGTGGAGGAAGCTGCAACAGCAGCTGACCTGGATTGGCAGAGTAATAGCGAGAATTATACTTCTGTTGACCTGAGTCTATGCATGTCAAGGCATAATTCCAAAGTTTCTGCGCTGACTGTGAAAACATGAAAAAGGGCAATAGTTACTGAACAGCCTTTGCCCTTAATCCCATCTGCTCCAGTGGAGCTGCTCTGTAGCCTGTACTAGCCAGCTCCCAGGAGAGGAGAGTGTGTCACTGTGTAAATGTAAAGCAAGGTGATGCAGAAACACAGCTTGTATGCTCAGTCATCCCTTCACGGACAGAGAGGAAAAATTAAGAAAATGATTGGAAATAGACTGAACAAACAAACAAAAAGTCAAACAGGTCAGTCTAGTATGATAGGACAAAATATCTCCTTTGTGTTTGTACCTCAGGGAAATACTTCAATGTATTGATGTGATATTTGCAAACGATAACCCTGAAATCAAATAATTTTGGAAGGTGACTTTTTCTTCTTTGTCACCTCGACAGCTGACAACAGTTGGACAACATGTGGAAGACAACAAGTGACAAACCGTCACTTTGGTGTTCCCCTGCAGTTTTAATTTTAAAACAAAGGGCCTTTAAAGTCTGCCTCAGTGAATGTGTGTGTTCGTGTCTCAGTCTGTGCTTTCCCATCTTTTCAAGTTATTTTTGGCGACTTCACATCAATCAAATTGCCTCCTATCACGAAGGCAACCATGCCTGTCAATCAAATAAATAAATAAATAAATAAATCTTAACAGAAATACAGAGTGATGTCTGATGCTTGATTGATCAATAACCAGGAACCAGGGATTGAGATGATTTTTCTCTCAAATTGATTGATTCAGACAGAGGTTGATGATGAGGTGAGGGAAGAGGTCGGGGTTACTTTAGGTTAAAGGACAAAGGTCTTGAGAAGTAATATCTCACATGGAATCAAGTGAATGATATGTTCACAGGGCTAATGCATGTGTGTGTCTAATACATGCACCTCTCATCCATGCTGCCTCTTAATGCCCTTCATCCCTACTTCTTAAAATCTAAATATAACAATGGTATTTCTAACAAAAAAATATTGTCAGTAAAAGAATACTTAAAATGACTAACCTGTCCATTTTCTGATATTCCATGTTAATTAGTCATTTAGTTAGCTACTTAATCTACTTCTGAATGTTACTATATATAACTCCTTTATGAATTTTTATTTTGTGCCTCACATTCAGTTTTTATCCATCTATATATTAAGAGAGTTAAGTTTTACTCTCCATTTTTACCATTTAATCGACAGTTTCAGGCAAAACAATACAAAAATCAACTCCAAAAAAGGAAAATTCACATTTAATAATGGTGTTATATGTAGGTGTAATTCCTTTGCATACTGTAGATGGACAATGTGTGCATATTTGAATAGTAGGGTAGACATGGCCTACACCTGTTCTCCATATTCACTCTCTATAGATGACACAAATAAACTCAACACAAAGACCCAGTTCTTCATGTGCAGACACACAGTCACTCTCTATTCTATCCATCATCTCTGACTCCCCATCTGCATTTGGATTTGTTCTTTGCTGGCTACCATGGAAACAGTCACTCAATTCTGATTGGAGGCAGGTGGCCAGGTGTGGCTGCTAATTGGGTGTTTAGGATGGAGGGTGGAGGAGAAGCTGTGTGCCTGCAAGTGTAATATGTCAGCGTGTCTGTTTCAAGGGAGACATGTTGCTGGAAGCTACTAAGTCAATAATACACACTTGAAGCCAATCAGACACAAGAGCAGCTCAGAGCAGTCATTACCTTAATGTGCCTGTATGCATGTCGTGATGTGGCAATTCAAGTCTCACTTGTCAAGACGTGTTTTCTAAAGTAATCTCGCACTTGTCCTCTAACCCAGGAAGAATAATCATATAAAAATGAACCATTGCTCTCTACTCCAGTGTCAGAGGCTACAGGGAACGATTTGGACTGTTTTCACTATTTGACGTTTGTCATTGTTTACAAATGTGCAACTATTGAACGTGTGTGTTTGAAAACAACAATACAATATATTGCAATAATACAATAAGAGAAGAATAAGAGAAGGGGCTGAATTCTATTAGTGAAAGGAAGCAACAGAGTGTGTAGAAATTGTATTGAATTGTTGTTTTGTTCTCTCATGTATGTTAGTACAGTAAATTATTATGCTGTGTTTAGCACTTTAAATAAGTTAGTTTTTAGTCTGAGTTGAAAGGAATTTGATGTAGACTCTCCATTTTGCAACATTTCACAGCATGAAGATGAGGATATTCTAATGTCTTGTGCCCACATGTCTAAAACTGTAACAGAGCTGGCAAGATCTGCAGTTACATCTCCTCCAAAGAAAATAACAGAATTGTGTTTGGCATCAGCAAAAGACATGATTACCATACAGGGGAATGTTTTCTACCTTATTGGTTCAAAACATAAAGGACAACATTACCACCTTCATAAAGGGAGGATTTACAGCAGGACTGTTGAATAAAACTATATTACTTCTAGATAGGTGAACCTAGTAAACTCTTGAGTGTACATATTAAATGCAAATCAAACTGAATAAATACACCACAATCAAAACTCATTCTGAGCCAGCACTAGTGGCAATCTACCACTGCGTTCAAGAGTCTATAACAGAATCAACTGTGGGTTATTCCAACTAATTGCTTCATTTTAATTGTCCATGAAGACCTTCTACTGTGACTCACAGTTATATATACTCTCTCAGGCACATTTTGAAGTACATTACAGTAAATTATTATATAACTAAAAATGAACATATTCTTCAGCCTGTTCTTACTTTTGGTCTTTTAAGAATATTACTGTCTCACAACAAAATTCAAGGCAACAGGGGGAACCCACAGTGTAAGTTTAAGACTCCCCAAGACTAGCCTAATTTAAAATGTCAATATCAATTTGGAAGGTAAAACATATATATGTCATCCTCTCCTAGCTGAGTTTTCCACATAATGCTGGGGTCTGGAAAAGGTATCTGAGTTGGCAACATCAGCCCTTAGTTGGTACAAAAATCTTTTCAGAGTTTAAAATGCTCTATCCCTCTTCCTGCCAAACCGCCAGCACTCCATAAGATTCCTTTATGTGGGTAATTAGGCTCACTATATTCTAGTTCATTTCACATTTAAACTCTTTGTGGACAAATAAGCTGTGTAGTTGAAAGATAGGAGCATTTATCTAATCAAAAACACAAACACAAGCCAAATAATACTGTTAGTCCCTTTTCTACCACTTATAGTATTTCACGAAGGAACTAATTCATTTAGAGATTCTACTACCTGTATATCTGATAATTCAAATTACTGGTAAAATTATAGTAGAAGTGCTTTTTCGTGACACTTTTCCATACATTCTCCACTACTCCCCATCTGTGTCAAATTTTTCTCCCTGTTACACCTTTCTTTGCTGAAGGCAATATCCCATCTGGTGCACTGAAGATGTGTCTGTTGTATCACTGACTTAAATGGTTCTACTTTTGCTGACCGCAGTATATTTTAAAATTTTTTTACTACAAGTTGAGTGTACTCAGTAATGCACACAGCACCATATGACACGATCTTCAACTGCTGGCCATTCCTGTAAAGCTGCTTGAAAATACATCAAGTGCCGTTTTTTTTTGTAGGACTTACAGGATAAGACAGTTTCTCATATATCACCACCCATTTAATATTTATTTTATTTAATGAAATTCATTTCCTATCATTTTTTTGCAGATTCCCTTAGTAGCAAATGGTTAAATCTAACAGCAGAACTAAAAACAGTGTATAGAAATTGATTTCAGAGTCTAGTCTAACTCAGTCTGGTACCATACCCACAAAACTTAAAAAAAAAAATTTTAATTGGAAACACCAGGAGTGTATTGGGACAGCACAAACACAACTTACATACCCTTTGAGAAATCTGAACACATGTACACAATGAGAAAATAATGTGCTCACCATCTCTCCTATTAAATGAGAACCACTTAATTGCCTTCCTGCACACAAACACTCACACAGTCGAATCCTTGAGCATCTTTTTGGTTGCTGTCTCTTCAGAAGACAATAGTGGATCGATACTGGGTTTAAAAATCTGCAGTTTGTGGTCGTAGGAGGGTATATTGGGGCATTTACCAAGATAAAGCATGTGCTATAAATATCCTCTCTGGACCTATAGTGTGTGAAAACATTTCTTGAAGTATGGAAGGAAAAAAGATAATAGGCTACAGTACTGTACAGAAAATAGGTTGTAGTGGTCTTTCTCATTGTGGTATCGCAGAACCAAACTACTCTCCAAATCTCTCTGTTGACATTTCTGAAAGTCAAAAAGTAAGCCTTTTTTTTTTATCTTGTCTTAGAGTGAACTGGTGAGGGCGAATGTGTTTTTTA
>OMLM01016216.1:65331-79542 GCA_900302695.1 Helostoma temminkii | reverse complement strand
TTTTGAGTAAGAGTGATTGTCCCTCCCTTTGTCTCAATGTCTTCCTTTCAGTCAGAGAGTGACAGAAGGGGAGAGAGAGGTAGAGACGACGAGATTGAGACTAAGAGAGGAGCAGTCACCTCAGCTGGTCCTTGCCCACTGTTCATAAACTAGTTCAGTGTTGTGCTTCAGGATTAGCCCTATATCAGAACTATCATAGTCAGTAAAATTATAGATCTACTCTGCGCCCTCACCATGTCTGAGGACTGAGCCATGGTATATGTTCAGTGACTCATGTCACTCTATGGGTACAATGAAACAAGACACACATATAGACACAGCAATGGGGAGAAATACAAGCCATAATATTTGCTAACACGTTAGCCGCGATGCTAATGCTATCGAATGTTTTTAATGCTACCGTTGTCCATGGTAACTGGCGTAAATTACATTTTAACCTTTTAGACCTACAAAGCACCAAATGGTGATATTATGTGGAAGGCACAAAACAACTGCTACCTAATACTGAATAAAGTCTTTTCTGACAGCTGGGTTTACTTAAAGCATTACTAAGCTAACAACACGTTAGCATCGATGCCAACGTTATCGTTCACTATCGTTAGCCTCGATGCCAACAATAGCACTAACATCACTAACGTACTAATGTCAGCACAAGTAACATTTACTAACTTTAGCATCATGGCCAACCTTCATTAAACTTTTATTTACACACAACAGTTTGGTGTTTTCTCTCAGTACATTAATCACTAATTTTAGTAAAATTAAAGGCCAGACACTACTGTTGTTGGCTAACACGTAGAGTCAGCTAGACATTAGCAACACCAGAATAACAGAGGCACTAATGCATGATAATGCAGGTTTCTGCTGTATTTCTATAACTTGTTAAACTGTACATTTATCGTTTTTTTTTTTGCTTGTTTTTCAACTATTTGTGTGTACGTTGCTCAGCTCCATGGACAGAGCTCATTAACTTGACCATTTTGGAAAATATCATTTGTTGTTGACACTGTACTTTACAGAGACCTGGTTATTTTATTCAGCCTCATAATGCAATACAATTACAATACAATAATACAATTAAATATGAAGGAAGAAATATAATAATGAAGAATAGCACAGATCAGCTGTCACACATTAGGCATTAAATGTCATTCATTTTAAATTCTAATTCAATTGGCTTCAGCCAAAGATGTGTAGTGGCAAAATGAAGAAAAGACAGCATGGTCATATGTGATTCACAAACCAGACATGCGCTGACTAAAATCGTAGTCTAGAGTAGTAGCAGTCGCAGCCACCGGGTTTAATAATGCACAGCACAATTGTGATGGTAGTACAGATTTTATTAAATTAGCAGAGTTGCTTTGTGTGTACAATCACTGTTAGCCAAGCTGCTTATGAATATATGCAAACTAACTTAAGAGTGAGAAGCTGCTGTCAGGTCGCATTTTAATAATAGGTTCACAAACTTTAGGTGTGTCTTTAAAAACACCCATATTAATGTTTAAATTATTTAATTCTTTTGCTTTAATTATTCCTCTTGTTCATCCATCTATCAATCCATTTTCTGAACTGCTTAGTTCCTGCAGGGTTCGCAAGGTGGTGGAGCCTATCCCAGCTATCATACGGGCGAGAGGCGGGGGTCCATCACAGGGCCACTTATAGACAAAAACAACCATTAACACTCTCGCTAGTGATGGGCAATCCGTGTATCATTCGTTTTTTGATTTAAAACGAAAAAAAAAACGAAAAAACCACTTGTTTTCTCGTTTTCCATTTCCAAGACCAAAATGAAAAAACGGATAACGGTTCGTTTTCCGATTTTTGACTTTGAGCACAAATCAATAATGGAAAAAATGGATAACAAGCACTCGTTTTCCATTTTTGTTTTTCCACTGGTGCCAAATAGTGACTCTCCGCCACGCACTGATTACCGTCCAGCCTGTTAGAAGCTGTACCTCCCGGTTTATCTGCGACTACAGCTGTTTATTTTGTTATTAAACCATCATAAACTGCAAATATTACAGTTACATTAAATATATCTCTGTAGTAATAGCGATGGTATGTCTTTATAAAATTTTAAGGTTTATGGAAATTTTAATTAAATAACCGTAATAACGGTGAGAGGAAGCCACTGTCATGTAAGATGATTTAAATCAGTCCTCGGTTGCAACTGTGCTGTGTATAAACCTGTATGTCATGAATCCACGGCCGTTTCTGAATACCAAGTACGCGAAGTACGAGCTCCTGTACTTGGAAGTACAGACTTGGCAGATACGAACTCAGAGTCCAGACTGTTACAGCTACTTGCTCATGACGAGCTCAGCTCTGCTTTGCTCTAGTCTATATATGTTATACAAGATAAATCCCCGCACAACTTTTTGTTGTAATTTTTACGTGTTTATTATTTTAATGTACATATGTGGTCTATGTATTATTCAATAGCTAATTTTCTCCGCTATTAGCAAATAACGCTGTTATTAGCTGATCCCTGCATATAGTAATTGTGAATTTACCAGTAGATTTATTTTGATTTGATTTACCACATATTTGAAAAATCTAATGTTAATTCCTCTTTTGTCCTCTTCTAGCGACAGAACAACAACTGTAGTAAAAACATTTGTGTGTTCATTTGCTAATGTTGCAACATAGTACGAAATGCATGATGGGATATTTGGCTCCCCAAGTACACACAGTCTGCTCCCAGAGCATCCTGGGTAAAATAGGAGGAGCAAGAACACATCCGGGTCTTCGATCGGTACTTAGCCGGAAGCGTACTTGCTCCCCGCTCTGCAGTATAAACTTTTCAGACATAAAGATACAATAACGTGTCGTCTTTAACAGTCTGAGTCCTGGATTCATGACATACAGGTTTAAACACAGCACAGTTGCGACCGAGGACTGATTTAAATTACTATTACTACAGAGATATATTTAATGTAAATGTAATATTTGCACTTTATGACGGTTTAATACCAAAATAAACAGCTGTAGTCGCAGATAAACCGGGAGATACAGCTTTTAACAGGCTGTGCGTGGGTCCACGGACGGTAATCAGTGCGTGGCAGAGAGTCACTATTTGGCACCTAATGAAAAAACGAAAATGGAAAACGAGTTATCTGTTTTTTCCATTTTTGATTTGTGCTCAAAATCGGAAATCTAAAAATGAACCGTTATCCGTTTTTTCATTTTGGTTTTGGAAAGGGAAAACGAAAAAAACAATATATATATCGATCCGATACCAAGTAACTACAGGGCCAGTATCGACGATACTGATACTTTTTGCACCTTAAAGGAAAATCATCATTGCACAGTGTTGATTTATATCTTTATTGCAACGGCAACATGAATAATGCTCATGAACATAAATACTGATAATAAAATGATAATAAGTTAGATCAATAAATAAATTTAATACAAATATGAAAAAATATATATTTTAAATTATATCCTCTAATGTTGAAGATGATTATGTTTTACTTTTGCAATTATTATCTACCTGGATATTCTCTGGAAAACTGAGAAGTCTCTGTCAATGAGCGCTGCCTCTGGGAAACTGGAGGGGTGGGGTTTTTCTCCTCCTGTCTCCGTTTCTGAAGTTCTTCATTTTCTTTAGCATGATTTTTCATATGCTTAAATAAATTGGTGGTGTCGCCACTGTATTTAACGGCCTTTTTGCAGATTGTACAGCTTGCCATTGTTTCATTTTCGGCCTGAAAATATAACCACACGCTCCTCCTCTTTCTTGCTTCCATCCTTCTGCTTCGTCTGTGTCCTCCTCCTGCTTGTTTGTTTGCTGGCCCAAGTCGCTGAGTCAGGTGAGATATAAAAGCAAGAGGGAGGGGGGAGGGGAGGGGCGTTGGTGTGTGTCTGCTTCACTCTACGAGACTGGCATACAGGCACAGGCACTTACTTAGAGATGCAGACAGACAAGATAGTTAGGTTGCCTCTTTGAAAAAACAGCAGTAGTGCATACAGGAGTAAAATTTCAACCAAAGTATCGATATTTTTGTCGGGATATCGATCAATATCAATACTAGCGTTGGTATCGATATTATCGATATTAGGATCGATCCGCCCACCCCTAATACTTACATGATAATAACATACCTTCACATCAGCTCTTTTTTTAATAGGGAGGGAGCATTGCCCTCTGTCCCATTTTGCTCTGGTCCCAGTCACACCACAAGTCAGAAGCATGCCCAAGTCTTACTCAAAATCCACTTTTCAGTCAAAAATCGACCATTAGTCATTGATCTATATGCCTTTCAGAAAAAGGCTATGGTTTAAGCCATGTGAATACTTTTCAGAAATGTTCTATTTCTCGTTTCCAACGTTTCACTTCTTGAGGTTGTTTGCTTTTTCTGTTTCTCAACTTTTCATTTTTATCATCGTTTTCTCTTTCTTAACTTTTTGTCAATATCAACGTTTTTTAGATACCAAAATTTTCTCTTTGGCAGCGTTTCCTCGTTGTGTCGTACTTTTGTCATTTTAGTCTTGGATAGGATCGGTCAGCAGCGTTTAAGCGATCAGCACCCCTCCAGCAATGTCACAGCTCTCCCATGTAATTTCTTCGGAAATTACTTTATCTAGTTGGAGTATGAAAGCTTGTGACTTCATCAGGAAAGTCAGTAACTGCTGCAGGTCTGGTTGAATTTTTTTTCCCGGACACGTCTGTAGACAGTTCTCTGTGTGCAGAGCGAGAAAAATCTGTCTGTTATTTTCATAATTGAACTTTGGGACGGATGAGCAAACTATGGGCGCCATAAGGTTACTGTGTTCTTTTTCACCAGAAGTAGCACTGTCTCCATCTTCACCACCAAACAAACTCCCAATATGCAAGTTTTTATCTCTGTGATTCATAGTCTTCATTTTTGGAAATGACCATAGGTGGCTTTGCTGTTTCACCTGTGGGTGCAATGTTTGAATAATCATAAGATGCCCAGTGGTCTTCAAGCTCTTCACTTCCATGGTCATCCTGTGTAACAGTTCACCAATGAAAGATTTACCTTATTCTTTTAGGTGAGACAGGTGGCACACTGTCATGAAATCAAAGGCAGATTCTATATATTCATTGGTGTTAATATCATCTACCGGGTTAGTCACTGTTATAAACTTGTGATTCAGAATGCATGGGTAAGCAGCATTTTTTTCATGTGCTGGTTGTATTCCCACGGCATCCTCTAAATCCTTGACCCTGCCAAAAACCTGACTTGGATCTCCTGACTAGCTTGTCACCAGTGACCTCCTCAAACTGTTCCGGTGTCTTCAGTCTCCGATTATTGTGGTCAAAGTCCCAGGTGAAATACCTCCATGTGTATAGTCCTGAACACAGACGCCAATAATCAGGCCTCTTTAGCAACTGCAACATAACTTTCACCCAGTTATATTCACAGTTGCTAAAAAGAAGGAAAAGGCCCAGTGTCACTTCTGGAGCCTTGTGTGGGAGAGGCTGTACCATTAAACCAGGCTGTGCAAAGCTCTCTGGCAAGGCCAGAGCAAAGTCAATGAGCTTAGTCTTTAATGGCTCATCTTTGTGGTCAATCAGCATCAAGTTGTCGTTATTTAGGTCCGTGTGTATCATTCCCAGACTCCCAGAGCATCAAAAGCAACCAGTAACTGGTAAATCACTGGTCGAATTTCATTACGCTCCATGGGACAAAACTCATACTCCTTCATCAGGCCCCAAAGGGTCCTGTCCAACATTTCAAACACCAGACAAGAAAGATTTTGGAACTTGAAATTCTCCATGAAACTTGCAATGTTATTTCCGTCTTGGTTGAGAGCTCTGATTGTTTCAAGCATTGCTACTTCCCATTGAATGGCTTGATCCTCATCCTCTTTGTGGATTTTTACTGCCACCATCTTGCCTGTTTTTAATCCAGACACTTGGCATTTTTTTCTTAAGATCAATTTCCATTAAAATTCATTAAATGGTATTCGGTGGAATCGATGTTGAGGATATCACACTCCTGTACCTGAAATGGTGAAGCCTCCATGTTTGATCTAGCAACACTGCAGTGCTTCAGTGTTTCACTTTATTTTCTGTAACATGGAAAATTTATTTTACAACATATTTTCTACATAATACATGAATCTGGTATTTATTGCACATGAAACATATTTGGAATAAATAGTAAACAATACATTATATAATATAGAAATTAATATACCTTTTATTTGGATCAGTGTGTTGAAAAAGCAATTTATCTAACGTATAATGGGAGGCTATCCCATAGAGTTTTTAATTAGTCTACTCCATGGATGTCAGTGAGTCTTTGTCATTTTGGACATGTTACACAACAGTTCAGTTCATATTTATTTGTTCTGTACTGTAAAGCCAGAAGTAACTAAATCTCCCTCCTTTTTTCTTTTAAAGGAAGTAAAATACACTATCAACACATTTCCATGTCTGGTTTTTGGCTATGCTAGTTAGTTTCATTTAGCACATTTAGAAAGACATCTCACTCACCTTTCCTTCAGTTATGCGACATTATAGTATGTCACACAAGCATTTTAGTAGATTACAGTAACCCTGAAACAATTACATTTCATAATGTTTTTTAATTTTTTTTTTCATGAACTACAGTTTTTTAAATTGTGTGCTTTTGCAAGCATTGGTCAATACTGAAAATACTTTTTTAAAGTCTTCAGTACAAACACACATCTCAGCTGAACATTTCATTTCACCTCCAAAATGTTCTCTCACCAACAAAACACATCATACATGTCTCTAAATAAGCTCAATGATCCGCAACACTGGCAACATGTCTCAGTCAGGAAGCAAACACTCACTCTAAGCACACTGAACTACTAAATACTAACAACAGAGAGCATTGCATGAAAAATCATTTTATCTTTAAAGTTTGAATGGTTGTTTTTCAGATAAATCAGTGTTTTATTACATAATAAGATTTTTGCAATTAATTGCCTGTACTAAATGATTGTATATTATTGTCTATTGTAACAAGAATTAATCAGCAATCAGCAATTTGTTTCGGTTCCATTTATGGATTCCACTTATTGCATAGTGATTTACAGGACTTCATGTATAACATTCACTCCTCTGGGAGGGCACATGTTTTTGTCAACATCCTATCCTTTGTCTTCTCTGGCAATGTACCTCAAAAAGAATCTGTATAAACATATTGTACTGTAGTTCAGTAGTGAAGGGATACATGCCTTACCTGTGGTTTTGCAGGAGAAATTCTCAGCATTGATGCAGCTGCCGTGCGCTGCAAGTTTGGTTGTTTTCTTAAACTGACCTCTGCTTTCACACATGAACTGGACTCCGGACTTTACTCAGGTGAGCTAGGTAAACGCAATAATCCAAGTAAAAGACTGTATGAACAGTTTTGACAATGTGACTTCAGTGTTGACCAATGCTTGTTAGCAATTGAAAAAAACTAATGTGGAGCAATAAGTGTGACAACATTTGTGCATCTTTGGATCTGTAACAGAACTACACCGCCATCTAGTGGACACTGAGTAACATCACATTGAGTTACAATATTGTTGCTGCAAATGTTGTAATTTTTATTTGTTTACCATTTACCACACACCATATATTTACCATGTATTTTTTTTTAACAAAAATGAATTCCAAAAGACAAAACCTATTCAAGCTATTGAATCAGTTATTATTTGAATAGCTTGTAAATCCACCAACCAAACAGGTTGAAGGAATCATTTCCTGAATGACTTGTTCAGGAATATCGACCCATTTGTCTTTACAACAGTGCTTCAGTTCATTGAGGTTTTTGCCCATCCACTTATGCACAGCATCTTTATCTCTATCTGGGTGCCTTTTCTGTGTGGAGTTTGCATGTTCTTCAATATCAGCGTTGGTTTACCCCGGGTACTCAAGCTTCCCCCCTAGTCCAAGGACATGCACTTAAGTTGATTGGTGCTAATGACTGTGGGATTGCCTCCACCACTCCTACAAACCTCAAGGAAAGACAGGAAAATGGATGGATGGTTGATTTTATCTGCACATTTTGAGTGCTGAATGTCAAATCAAAAATGACCAGTTGTATCATGATGGTCACATCAGTGAATTATTTAATTTTGTTTGTGATTATTTGTTTCGTATTTTTCTAGTACCCTGTGACTGCCTAGGTCTTCAACTAAAAGTGTGAGAGGTCTGGTTACTTTAAGTCCTTTCTAGTCAAAGTCCATACTTTTGCTTTAAACTGTTTCTTTAAAATTATGTAGGTACATTTTATAGTCATAAAATTAAATATCTTGATAAAGAAACAAACAAATAAAAAAACAATCTTTTACTATACTTTAAATTCATTCTGACAATGCCTGTTAGAAATCTGCCACAAGTCATGTGGTGTTAGCTGACAATGTATCCTATGTGTTCAATTGAAATGTGTATAATTTATCATTATTTATTATTATTGACAATATTTTGACTGTTACACCGAATTACATAGCATAACGCCACATGATAAAACACACAACACCACAGTTTGTGAATGCAAAAACATGCAATAAATGTTTTTAAAACAACATTAACATAAAGCTTCTCTCTCCTTGATGGTGGCAGAGACTTCACACTAAATGGTCTTTACTTAAATTTTAAATTAAAAACTACCTACATAATAATTACATTACATACATTTTTGTTAAATTGTAATATTCATGAATTAATTGAACAAACTAACATAATTACATAAGGATTTACTTGAATACTTAAAAATTTTAACCAACTTCTGAGTTTCATTCCTGAAGATGCTTTGCCAGGTCTTCACTGCAACCACCTTAAGTTGCTGCTTGTTTATGTTCTTTCCACCTTCAGTTTTGTTTTCAGGTGACTGACTTGGCCATTAAAGAATATTCAATTTCTTTGTCTTGAGAAACTCTTGGGTACGTTTTGCTGTAAGTTCATTAACCATCTGCAATATGAGAGGCATTCTCAGTATCATTCTCAGTATGAGTATCAGTTTTTCTAGCATGGGAGCATGTAAGGATGTTGTGCATATACTTCAGAATTCATCCTGCTACTTTGTAAAAGGGTTGTTCTTTATGTATAGAAGTTAATGGCCATCCACTTCAGTTTTGCTGTTGCTGAGCTGCCAGTTATTTCCTTTTTTTAAGATTGTTCCAAACTGTTGTTTTGTCCTCTCCCAATGTTTTTGCTTTTCTCTGAAGGTTTTAATGTGTTTTTCATATGGCTTATTTAACTTACATCATGAAAGTAACTGTAAATGTGTCAAATGAGGGAAGTGAGTATTGATACTTTTGAGTGGAGTAGATACATCTTAGGCATGTGATGATAAACACCTGAAAACAAACAATACATGAAACGCATACATGAAATTATAGTTATCAGTTTTAAAATATAATACTTTGTTATCTACAAGAAATAATTATTGTGTCAGTGGAAAAATATAGCTCCTATCATATTGCGTGACAAATGGATCATATGGAGTGAGAGGCAAAATATGTCACACCACTATAGTGTGAATGATAGTTATTGGTTATAAAATATAATAATACATTGTTACCTACAATAAAAAAAGACTCCTGCCAAACTAAGAGTCTTTGACCACTGAAATATCTTAACACCACATCACACCATACAATTTCTGGGACAAAATGTTTTAATCAAAACTCACTCAAAATATTTTACATAGACTTTAAGAAACTGCATTCTCTTAAACAGACATTTGTGTTATCATGCCATGCTTTGTTGATTAAAGTTGCATTTATTTTTCTTATTTTTATTCAGGTTTCTTTCTGAAATGTGCCTGGGACAGTCACACCATATGAGCTTTTTCATGGAGTTGAATTTTATTATTGCTTGATGTGTTTAAATAAATCAGCATGTTCTGAACAACATAGGAAAAGCTATGTGAAAAATTTAATCTTTATTTGTGTTTGACACTCTGGACTACAAAAAGACCATGTCACATCAGCCACCCATATACCAGAGCTAGTAGAAGTACAGAGTACAAATGCTTAGAAACATGCTTTAAATTCTTTACTCACAAGTGCTGACTCCATCCTGCAGGTATTCCACTAAGAAAACAATGAATAAGTTAATGAAGAACAGCTACTTTTTAAATGTAATTTAAAAACAGTTAAAGTGGCGTAGTATTTATCACTGTCAGCACAATCTGTCTACATGGGTTTCCTCCTGTCCAAAGACATCCAGGTTAAGTTAATTGATAACTCCACATAGTGTCTGTTAGTGTCAAGTGTGAATGGTCGGCTGGATCTGTTCAGAGTGTACTCCTCCTCTAAAACACACCAGCCCGTTGTCTAGCCACAACAACTTGGCCCTTGTTAAAGCTGATCAGATAAACACGTTCCCGTTTTTCAGCTTCCTGCACAACATCTTCAAGAACTGACTGTTCACTTGCTGCTTAACAAAGTATATAATATCCCTTGACAGGATTGACAAGATTTCAGTGGCTTGAGCATTGTGACTGATTGATGTAAATGGAACATACACAATGTGGTCACAATCACATGAAAATAACAGCAAGAGAAGTTCAAATCACTTCTGCAGACATCGGCTTTCATATATATATACTACTTCTACACGCTTCACAATGGACTTTGTAAGTAAACCTTAGCGCTTTAGTTGGCAAAGGGTTACAGAGGAGCCCACACCAAAACCGGCATACAAAGGCTCGCTGAACTGAGCTTTGAATCTGTGGATGAGCGTCATAGTTTCTGATACAGAGTAAAATGCCACCTTGTTGCCTGCGTAATCCAGGTACACACCAATTCGATTGGCCCTGTCAGCACCTGGAAGGTCTTGGTCTACTTTGTTGTGCCATACAGAGTACCCTGAGTCTGAGCACAGGAGACTCCAAGACTTATCATTGTATCCCAGCAAGCTGTTTGAATTCTTCCCCTTGCGACTGATGCCTTTATAGGCCACCCCAATGGAGAATTCTCCGCTCCACTCTGCCTCCCAGTAAAATCTGAAACCAGTTAGAGGTTCTTTGCACAGTACCTGTGAGAAACCATCAAAGCGATCTGGATGATCTGGGTAAAACTGGACTGTCTTCTTCCGAACGACCTTCTGGTTCCCGTTCAAGAGAACAAGTTCTTTATAGACTGTGTTTGGATCAAAGGACATCTTGCAGGAGTCTGAGCAAAAACAGATATACACATTACAAATATTTTAGTTCAGATGTGGAACAACTCTTTAATTAAAGAAGAAGTTACCATGTATCCATTTTCTCAGTTTTGTTTTTTCCAGCTACAGTAGTTAATAAGGTCATGTGCACCCTCCTGTTGTTTGTCTGTGAATGTATTGCTATGACCAATGACTTTTATTATCTTTTTACACCAAAATGTACATACATAGAATTAGCAATGTGGGTACAAACTTTTGCACATGACTGTATTTCATTGACGTGCATTAATACATATAAATGCATATCCCTGTTGTAAAAGGGGAAAATATATTATGCAAATATGCTGTGGTGATAGTCACTGAAAGGATTTCACACACAAACAGATTACTCACATCTCAAAAAGTCTGTTCTGGTTTTTGGCTCTTGAAAATCTACTCTGGATGGAACTGTTTAGATTAGAAAACATTGACACAAATTATATTTCTCTATGCAAAAAGAAAATGTATTTTTTTTAAATTTAGATTTGTTCTGCTTTCAACATGAGGTTTTAAACATTTCAGTTGAGAGACACTTGCCTTTAAGTTGTTTATCTCCATTTCTTGGCAAAAGTATGTATATGGGGGTTTCACCAACTGTAAAGATGGTACAGTGTTAGGTTGGCATTTTGGTTTTCACAATAAAAAGTTATTACTACTTTAACAAACCTGTCTTGGATATTTGGCTCAGTTCCTTCTTACAGATGTCATCCAAATGTTCCTTCATTTCTGCCGCTGTCTTGCTCATCTCTCCAAAGGAAAACTGAGGGTTGATGAGCACTTTGGGCACCATGGCCTCAGGAGGAACACACAGGGTTGGAAAATTCTGTTAAGCAACAGAGTAGCTCTATAATCCACTCAATGTAAGCAGCAAATGGTAGCAGTACCTCTTTAAAAGATTATAGAATATTTTTTAATAATAATAATTATAATAATTTATAACCATTTATAAAGCCAAAGAAAACTGTAATCCACTGATACATTTTTTGAAATAAAGAAATATAGTTTTTATTAGTATCCCAACAATATTTTTTCTTGGATAACAGTATGATGTTTCAGCACCTGCAGAAAGTGAATGTTGTCCTCAGTTTCGAGGATCTGCCGTAGCTCTGCTTCTCTGCGCTGCAGCTCCAGTATTTCTTGCTCTAGCCGCTCTATGTAGCCCTCAGCCTGTAACATTGCAGCTTGCATATTGGCCATAATCATTTGATTGATTTCAGCCTTCCAGCGCTCCACTGCCTGCAGCATTTCGTGGAAAGTCTTATCACTTTCTGTCTGTGCTCGTTGAGCAGAACTCTACAAAGTGAAGTCAGTTTGTTAGTAGGTTTTAGGTACGTGTGATTCTTGACATTATCATTGAAGGTGCCAGGTGAAATATTTTCATATTCTATTCATAATGCTAGGGACGTTTTTGTTAAATACATCAAAGAAAATGGCACCCATATGATTGTTTTCATTCATTTACATTAGCTAAGGCTTTGTCTCGTCTTACTTTCAGAACATCCACATTATGCTTTAGCTCTTGCAGCTCCTTCATTCTCTCCTGAATGATGTGATGGACTTCAGACTGGGTGACCACCAGGACTTTCTGATTAGAGAGAATATTGTTGAGTATAAAGGCTTTTGTAAAGGTGTTTTTCAAAGATTTCACTGGGTTTTAATCTACAAAAAACACAAGGTAACATCTCATTCAGCATACTTATTGCCTCACAGACAGGATTATAACTCACTTGTTTCTCAATGCGTTCTTCTTCTGCTGATGTAATGTTGTGACTGCGATGCTCTCGCACTGTACATAGCACACAGATACACATCTGATCGGAGCGACAGAACAATTCCAGTCCTTTCTCATGCTGAGGGCAGATCTTCCTATCAAGATGGCCCGTCTCATCCACCAGTTTGTGTCTCTTGAATGTAGATGACTCATAATGAGGCTTGACATGCGTTTCGCAGTAGTAGGCTAAACACATGAGACATGACTTCACAGCCTTGTTGCGACGGCCAACGCAGAAATCACAGTAGGATTCACGGTGCATGTAGGGGAAAGGAGTGAGCTCTGGCAGCTGATGCCGTGGCTCATGGTTGACATCAGGGAGGTTACGTCTCATCTTCTCATGTAACACAGGTCGTGGAGTGAAGGTTGAGCGGCACTGCGGACAGTTGTACACACCCCTATGATCAAACTGGTCCCAGTAGATCTTGATGCAGTCCAGGCAATAAGTATCACCACAAGGGATGGTGACTGGGTCTTTCAATGTGTCCATACAAAGTGAACAATAGATCTCGTCTGGTAAAGGAAAACTGGACTCAGCCATGATGATGATGGATGGTCAAATATGCTAAATAGTTTCTAGTTAATTTATGTCAAAGGAGAACTCTAAAACTGTCAAGTGCTAGTCGTCAGTATGATGTCCAAAGAGTCCAACCACAGGTTCCTGTGATCCTACTACAACTTTTATGCTGACATTTAAATGACACTTCTTGTGTTTACTATAAACAGACTTTCACTTTTCCAGCATGTGAGTGAAAGTACTGAGGTATGCAAACATGATGTAATTTGCTTACAAAGCAAAAGTTTCAGGTAAACTTACAAAGTAATGTCATGTTGTCCCCAAAATAACAACTAATGCAGACTAACCAAGACTGTGAATGATGTTATTTGTACAGGGAAGAAGTGCAGTGTTACTTTACACACATTTTCCACTGACGCCAACATTATGGGTGAGAAATACTGTAATGTTTAGTCTATTCAAGGGGTAACACATAATCCATGAAACCTGTCATCTTTCCACTTGACTGAGCAGTGTATTTTATGATGGTACATGATGTCAAAACAGCTTATTGTGTTTATCCTGATACATAACATCACTGTGTGGGTTCTCAGAGGAGCACATTGTAACTAGAAAAACAAAGTGTGTAAAAATGCCTTAGTACCAAAGGATAATGCTCTGTGGTCCCACAATGGTGGAATGAACTGTCCAACTTTACACGATCAGCAACTTCACTCCCAATATTCAAAAAACTGCTGAAGACAGAACTTTTCCATAACTTTCTTTGCACTTGAAAATGCGCTTTCT
>OMLM01016216.1:38656-52082 GCA_900302695.1 Helostoma temminkii | reverse complement strand
CCAATCATTTCCTTGCATGAGCCGTTCTCAAGACTAGATTTAGTATGTATGTTTGTATTTTGACTAAAATATGTACGTATGTGTGTGTGTATGTGTGTGTGTGTGTGTGTGTGTAACTTCAGTTATACACACACATGAAATCATGAAATGGGGCCTGTCCTTTGGGTGGTGAGGCTATACTACAGTGTTATGTCTGAAACTGGTAACTTTGACTAATTAAAAAAAGAAGATTAAAAACTATTGTAGAAATCTGTTAATGCTATTAATGAGTGTTTCAGGGTGCAGGTACCTACAGTAAGTGTTTTGAATTGTATTGAACTGGACTTTGATGTTCATGCGATATGTGTTTCATTCTACTTTTGGAAACTCTAGGACGATGAGATATGATGGAGCTTAATTATAAAGTGTGTAAGAAGGAGAAGGATTTTAAATTATATTCTACCTGTAATGAAGAGCAAATGGAGAGAAGCAAATGTAGGAGACATACTGTATGATCTCTTGCTAATTACTGTGGTTGCAGCATTTTAGACCAACTGGAGGCTTTTTAATCCATCCTATTTGTAGTGAATTGCAGCAGTACAGTCTAGTAAGTCACAAATGCAAATGGAGTAATTTTTCAGCATCACTTTGAGACACTCTTGAGACACTCCTAATTTTAGTGAAGACAGTTTGGGAGATTTCTTTCATATGTACGTTCATGACCATACATGAGGGCTGGAACATAGATGGACTAGTAGCTCAGTTCCTTCTTATACCACCACTGTTCAGTAAAGTGACCACAGTACTAAAGATACTGCTCTATTTTACCCTGCTTCAGGTTTTAAACTGCTTCATCTGTGGCAAGGACTTACCCATACCTGGAGAGAGCTGTCTATTACTATTACTATTTTCTAGTAGCCATGGCCTCAGACTCAGGTGCTGACTCATCCCAGCTGCTTCACACTCAGCTGTAAATCGTCCCGACAATTACTAAAGGTCACTTTTTTTTGACAAAGTCAACAGAACCACATCATCTGCAAAAAGCAGAATGGCGAATCTGAGGTCGCAAAAACAGACACTCCCCCCCGGCTTCCCCCTTAAGACCCTCTCCATGAAAGACAAAAACTGTATTGGTGACAAGGGACTACCCTAGCTGAGGCAAACACCAACTCTCAACATGCTTTTGCCAAAAATAGGAACATAACTTGCATTCCGGTTCCGAGTGCCGGAGTGCATACACTGTAACACCGGCCTCAGAGGCAAATTCCCACAACCTTTCCAGAATCTTTGCAAAAGAAAAGTGTTGGTCCATTGTTCCACATCCAGGACGGACTCCCCATTGTTCCTCCTGAACAATCATTTGGAGCCTCCTTTTCAGAACCCTGGCTGGCAGAGCTGTGTAATAGTGTGGTGGAGCGCACCCTTCTGTCCCCCTGTTTAAAGATCGGTACCACCACACTGATGCCAAAGCTATGCCACCTTATTATTATTATTATTATTATTATTATTATCAATTTTCATCATATTTGATGCTATCAAAATGGATAATTGTTAAAACTCATCTAAATGTAATGCCTTGTACACATTGTCATCAGATACGCCCATGTTTTAATTTTGAAATGATAAAAAATACCAAATGGTATGTGATTTTTAGAGAATATAGAATATATTATTAAGTACACTTGTATCTATCTGTTTGTTTTACTAAAGACTGATGTCACTATATAAAATGAGATTAGAACATGATTGTTTATTGTTTTAAAGTTGGTCAAATGTCCCTTACACCCCTCTACTTGGTTGAGCTGTGGCAGACCTAGGAGAGCAGGGGAGAAACACATGAACACAGTAAAAAAGGAGAGGCAGAATAGGAGTATACCCAGTGGAGAATGAGCTCTGTACAAGCATACACAGTAAGGTAAGACTGCATGCATGTTTGTGTGGATGCAGTAGTCAGTGACTTCAGCATTCCCAGCTGAGAACGAGGAAATGAATGCAGCTAAAAAAATACAGTGAAGGTTACTATAGGTGGGGAGGAAGGGACTGGGGAGACAAAATCCAGGCTACATACTGTATAAAGGAGTGAGCTCTAGAAATAAGACACTCAAGGAAGAAGAAGAAAAAAAAGAATGTGAGTAAATAAACAAAGAAAGAGGGAGAGACTAGTGAGAATAAGAGTGAGGAATGACAAACTGTGGAGGGAGGTGATATAAGCAAGTGAATAGTTAGAGAGAAATAAAGAAAATGAGAGGAAATGAAAGGAGGTAGGCAGGCTGCAAATGAAATACATTAGGGAATTAAGGAGGTATATAAGAGTGAAAGAAAGCCTGAGGAAGGAGAGAAAAATGCAGGAATTCTCCCTCTGTGGGAGGGAGGAGAGCAAGAAGTGAGATGAGGGAGGGAAGAGGAGAAGATAGGGCATAGAGGATGGTATGGGAAGTGCAATAGGCAAGAAGGGGAAGAAGCATTGGATCGTCTGTTAGTGCTGATTTCTGTGAATTCTGAAGACAGAAATGGGCAGCAAGGGAAGTGCTGGAACTGGGGATGGATGGTGAGCGGAAGCAGAAGTATTAGGTACAATGAACACTGGCTCTAGATAAAATGAAAGGCATGCACTGAAATTCCAATGAGAAAAACTGTGAAAAGTAAAAATTCACTATATACATTAATGTATAAGAAATTTGAACGAGTTATTTCTAGATAAAGATCGATGGGGAAAGTCATTCTGTCCTAGAAAGTCCCAGTCAAGCAAAGACCATGAACAGTAGTGAAATGTACTGTAACCACTCATCATCGTCATGGCTGGAAAAAGGGGGTTTACTTTGCTGTATGTTTTGACATCAAGTCTCAATGGTATACAGAGTAATGGATGGATAGGCACCTGGGAGGAGAAGAGATGATTTAGAGGAGGATTTTAGCTTAAAAAAGGATTGTGGAGGAACAGAGATGAAATGGACAGTTATACAAACAGCTGAAGAGGTAGATATTTTTATTTTATTTTTAGTGGATTTGCCCAAGCTGAAATCAGCAAGAATGAAATAAAGGCAGAACAGGGAGAGATAGACTGCAGAAAGGAGACAGGCGTGGGCAGTGACAAGTCAATATGATTCAGTTTGCAGATATACTAAACTGGCTTTTCTATGTAGACAATATGTTTTGGTGTATAGGATATGTTTATATCTATGCAGATGTTTTCTCAAGCTGACATTGTAGTAATACAAGGACAACGCTAATGAGGAAATGAAATGTTTGGAGACCTGGTGATGGAGGGAGGAAAACTGGAAAAAGAAACAGGGAAGGTGGTGTTTCTCTGAGTAAATCATATCCTGCAGTTGCATTGAGAATTGGGGGAATAAGCTGAAGGAGGGGGAGAGAAGTGAAGAAAAGTGGCAACGAACACGAGGGGAATTGGTGTATAGGTAATATGCTTCAGTGAGTTAGTGCCAGTAGGAGGCATCCTCATCAAGTGGGTCACAGAGGCCACAGAAACAGACATTTATCATGCATGACAGCATTGCATTGTGAGTATGTAGTGTATACTGTGTGTCCATTGTGTTTTACATAGTTTGAAAAGTGTGTGTGTGTATGCTCCAGCATATTATACTATTATTATACTACGCTTCCTTGCTGTGGCAGCTGAGGAGACACTGTTCCTTCGCTCTTTCCAAAGCTTCTCACTTTTTCATCTTTCCTTTTCCTTGCATCAGCTCTGCTCGTGCCTTTCCCTCTGCCCTTTTATTGCCTTTGGCCTTTGTCAGTCTCTCAATTTTCCCTTCCCTCCCACACTTTCTTAAGCCGTGTTTGAACGCAAGTAATGTAAGGTCATGAAAGGTCCCATGCGTTAAAAGACAAATAATTGTGTACCTGACATAAAATGACAGGCAGCAATGTTTGAGCAATCAATCTATCGTCTGGCTGTTATGCTCAGTGTAAACACTTCGGCAGGATGTTTTGCTGTCTGTGTTGCCAGCCCTGCTATGTCAACGGGCTGGCTCAATCTGAATGAGGCTGTGGTTTTTATGACGGACTAAAGTCACTCTGTCTCCTTAGTTTCTTAGTTAAAACTTAACAAAAGAAGTCAGTTTTCGAAGCTCGCTCACCAAAACACACACTTCTCCATCTGAGCACCTTCCAGACTGATTGCTAATAATTGTATCACATTTATGTTCTTTCCCCTTCCTTTTTTTTTCTTCTTTGCTTTTTTGACTTCTTTCCTTCTGTGTCTTTGCCCTTCTTTTTCTGTTTCTTCTTTACTCACAGGCAGCATACGGAGTCAACAACAGCTGTAGTCCCCGGTGCCATGCTATCACTCTCACTTCCTGCTGTACTTTAAATGAACTGCTCTGAAGGTGACAGTAGTCGGGAGTCAGAAGTCATGTTGAAATTTCCAGAAATAATAATGAAGACACAGTTCATGCAGGTGTGTGTGTGTGTGCTTGAAAGTGTGCACTGTGTTTGTGTTTATTTATTTTAAAAAGACAAGTGCATATTATTGGCATCTGAAGAAAGCGGAAAGATGCTTAGCAACTGATGAAAAATGACATGAGGACATGCCACAGTCAGGTCAAGAAAACAGATGACGGTGGATAGAAAGAAAAAATAGTTGGATCGTGTTAATAATCATTTTTAAAACAGGCGTCTGCAAAAGGGCTTGCAATGTTTATCTAAGAAATATAATAACTATAAAAGTTTTGTAGGTGTTGAAAAATGAAATGACATAACATACAGGTAAAGGTCCACTACCCCCACTCTGCAGTGCAATTTAAAATGAGAGATTTAGTACATAACCACATTTCATCCCCCACTAATGTAGACTCAGTGGATTTGCCCTATTTACCCAAATTAAATTCCTCTGTAAGTATAGGCTGTCGGGAAATGTTTTGATTCAGCAGGAAGGAACAAACTGAAACTTAACATTTCTGACTCCTGAAATTGTGTGTGAGCACTTTGTTCAAAGAAAGCTGTAGACTCAATATGCTGTTCATAATCCCTGAACCTTCTCTCTTCCCCTTGATATTCAGTGAATCATTGTTGGCGTACAGTATGAAATATGAGTGCTACTATGGTTTTATTGATATCACCTACTAGAACTAAACCTATTTGAACATCTCAGTCCTTTTACAGTACATTATTTATAATTTCAGAACTTTTATCCACGGTGCTCATCAAAAATAAATAGATTTTCACTGTCTTTTTCTTTTTACTTTACATGATGTTATAGATTTATTAAAACTACCTGACTTTTTGAAATCTGCATGTGGTCTCACTCTCTGTCTGCATGTGTGTATTCGCGATGTACATGGTTCTGGGAGAATGTAGTCTGTGATATGATTTAGTTTTACTTGTATTAAACTGGAAGCCGTCCTAACACATTATCACCCCCTCAGGAGTGGGTTACAGGCTTGTGGCCAGCAGCAAGTGGATTCTGACAATGTACAACAGCAGAGCCAATAGATTTATGTTAATCGTATTGATGTTGGTTTAAATCTTTAAAGTTTTACTACTAAATTAAATTTAGGTTGGGACTACAGTAATGTGCTTTTGTTAATAGATAGATCTTATTAATATCTTTAAGCATATGCACTATATATAAGCTTTCTTCTTCTCGCAGCCTCTTGGCTCAAAGCCAGTAGATTGTGGTTCAGCCTGGAGACAATCCCTGTTTGAAATCAAAACATTGCAGCAGACGTTTGGATTTGATTAGTTTATACAGTAGCTTGTGTCCCACAGCCACTGTTGTATCGGTTCTGCACACGGTGCTACCAGGACTGTCTATTTTGGATTTCTGGTCACTTCTGGCATTAGGTTTGTGCTGAAGTATTACTTTATTTCTATCAGTGTAACTGTGGCAAGTGGCCTGGATGGCCTAGGGATTAAAGTAATAAGTCACTCAAACATGAAAACTGTCATTTCTTACTGACAGGCGTGATATAAGAAGAAGTTGGTATGTGCCTTAAAATGGTTGTGCCACCCTCTCTAGAAAAACTTAAGTGGGTGGAAACTTTTTCTTCAGAGTTAAAAAAAAGGCAACCAAATGGTCAAATTGCAACTTCTAAACTTGTATTGCACTAAGCTTTACCTTCAGTTACAGAGGAAGCAGCAGATAAAAGGATAAATGCTTTTCATAATTTTAAAGTTAAGTTTTGAATTAAGTGTGTTCTGCATGGCACCATAGAGGTAGAATATTAAATCCTACATGTGTAAGCACCCTGTACCTTTATTCTAATTGAAAAACACTTGAAGATAGCACATTAAGCTAATTCTGTAGTGACTGGAGGAAACGTTGCACAAAATAATGAGGTAAATATTGATTGACAGTTTTGATTGACAGTGCAGTTTGGTTTCAAACTGTGTGATTATGTGAAACAAACTTTGGAGGAGTACAATCTGATTTTAAATTATATCTGTGTTAGTTGTGGAAGAGATGCTTGTTATGTTATTACAACCTTTACCGATGGCCAGAATAAGGGCGAGCAGATTTCTGTGGACTGTTCCTTAAACTTTTAATTATATAATTTACAATTAAGTCATGTTCATGAAAACATGTTCATAATGCTGTTTGGTTTGATCCTCTGATTTGGGGAGCGGTTCACATTGCACCACACTGGAGGAAACGGACAGTGCTGAGTGTTGGTGTGGCTGGAGGACAGAGAGAAATAAGGGGTAAGGTGTTTTTCATCTGGCTGTATTGATTCATTTTTAATTTGAAATGTGTCCCACAGTCAGCACGCGTTTCTTGACACTGACTTCCTCTGGGATTAGCAGTTTCAATTAAAGAGTCCAAGGGATTTATTTTGGATTTGTGTTAAGTTTATTCCACAGCCCATGTATTCTCCACTGGACTGTGCCAGTGCCACGGGGAATACTGGGTTTGATTTCTAATCAGTGCTGTTGTTTGGCATGCATCTGCTGTACCCCCACTGAGAGATTGTGATGAGAGAAAGAGGAAGTGATTAATGTAGTTCCTTCACAGGAACAAGTCCAAAAGTGTCATGGTAAGCAGACAAATGCACTGTCGAAATCGATGTGATTGGTTAGTGTCTTTTTCAGTATATTGTCCATGATATTGCTAACTTTTAAATCCAATACTCCTTCATGTTTCCATCAGTTTATAACAGGGTTAAAGTTCATGTTTACCCTTGTGCTGAAAACAGAAGACACATTAGAAAATAGTGGCATGACATTTAAAAAAAACTAACACATAGAGAGTCTAAGAATTGCAGCTGAGGAAAAGCTGGGATATGTTGGCCCTGTGCAGCACCAATTCAACCTCTAACAATCCCTCTAACTTGAAGGAAGTGCAATACCAAACTGCTTGAGTACCCCTTTAGAGCGTTTGTAATGGAGCAGTGGTAAACAAACTTTATATTCCCAGTGTCCCACCAGTCTAGGGAAAAGTTATGGCATGTGTTATGTTTATTTCCACTATTTAGTTTTTGTTACTTGTAAAATTAATTCCAAATTGTTACTGTAAATACTGGTGAAAGGCAGGCTGCACCTGCTTGTTGTCCTAATGGAGGATTCACCAGGGGAACATGTTGCCATGGTAAGCCTGAAATAATGAAGAGGGATAGAAAATCTGCCCAGTTTGGGACATACTGCTGACAGTTACATGGTTAATTAAAAAAATATTAT
This sequence comes from Helostoma temminkii, assembly GCA_900302695.1. Classification (NCBI taxonomy): domain Eukaryota; kingdom Metazoa; phylum Chordata; class Actinopteri; order Anabantiformes; family Helostomatidae; genus Helostoma; species Helostoma temminkii. The sequence continues at coordinate 44,471 of OMLM01016216.1, read as the reverse complement.
TTCTCTCTTTTGATGATCTAAAAAGTATCAAATTTGGGCCAAAATGTATTAATCAGTTGGATCCATGTATTCAGCTTGTAACTGCTGACTGTTTATTGCAAAGGCTTCAAGTTATTTTCCTAACATCATTTCACATCACTCTCATCCAGCTCGTCGACTCTTTTTCTGACTCTTATCTGTCTTTTTTCTGACTCTGTGTTATACAAATACAAATTTATACAGACTTATAAATGTGTTTCATGTTGCAGGCACAAAAACGCCTATACAGTAAACTGTATTTCTGATCCCATAATGTTTCAGGCAGTGACACGTTGTTGTATAATTATAATGGATGATGCTTCATTCAGTCACAAAATGGCAGTAAGGAACAACACAGTTCCTCAATGCAGGAGAAATGAGGGAGAAAAAATGCTGGCAAGTTGATGATGACAACCAAATTGTTGAGGTTTTTGATTTGATGAAAAACAAAAGCTCATTCAAAGCAGAAACTGCTATTGTTTCAGCCGCTGTTGTACCACAGACTACAGAAGTAGGGGTGGCTGTTGTGCAGAGCAATTGTGGTATCAGTAGTCCAATTCCTGCCTCCTTCTGTCATATATCAATTTGTTGTTAGACAAATCTCTCTCTTCTTCCCTCTGCTTGGTCAGTTTAAAGAACCTTCTGATAAACATCTACAGGAGTCAGTACTGGTTCAGGCTGTCATGTCATCCGTGGAAATTTATGTTTCCTTTGTGTGGTGTTTTCATTCCTGCTAATGGTGACAGCGACGTGTGCTGATCGAAATGCGCACGTTGCACTGTTCAGCATACGCAGGAACACTCAGACATGTATTGCTGTGTTTTTGTTTGAACTGTGTTGTTACATGCATTGATTGTTACTAACTGCCCAGCATTTTATTCCATTTCTTTTTCTGTGGATTAAGTTTAATGAAAGTACTGACAAACAATAGAAGGCTACTGAGAATTTGTTTACTGGGGCACATGCCCCAGTAAAAGTGGTCTATAACGACGGATATGGTGAGTAACAATAAAGTGGAAAACGTTCTATAATGCAGACAATTTACAATTTACTGTGAAAACATTTAGGTGAGACATTGGTAAGAGTGAAACCTTGGTTCACACACAAAAAAACATTTATATAGTTTCTTTGATTATGTGTGGACATGACAACGTTTCAGCTGTATCAGCTCTATCTCATTGCCAGAATCACAGTGACCCAAATAAAGTCACACATTTTTTTCTTGCATTTGTGTTAAGAAATGGTCAGTCCTTTTTCAAATTATTTTTTATTTTTATAGGGGGCTACCCCACATACTGTACCCTGGTGTACAAGTAGTTTTTAGAGAAGAGTAAAAAGTATCAAACACAGCATTTTGACTGTTTGTTATCTGTTTATTACCAGCAGAGGTTAGTAGTTGTACCCTAATAGACAAAAATAACACAACACAGAATTCAGCACTAATGACCTGTCATAAGCCGATGAATATTTAAGAATAGTGTGTGTCAGTTTGTAACGGTACAGCATTAGGCTTAAATCCTAAATTTGTGCACTGTAGAACTAAAGGTTTCAGGTCTCTACATACATATCACATTTCCTTGCATCCTGGTTTGTCCACTGCTGTCCTCTGTTTTGCACAAACCCTGAAATTAATTGTTACACATATCACTTTTCTCCTTGCAGGGATAAAAATCAGACCACTGACAGGGCATTAGCTTTTATCAATGTCCCTACAATTACAATCCTTCTTACAATTATTTTAGACAAATAATAAACCTTTTATCCATCATGTAAATCATTGAATTTTACAGTGCTGACTTAGTCTAAGGTTAAGGTAAGGTTTAGAGTTAGAGTAATGGTTATGGAAAAATCTCCAGGAAATTAATGTAAAGTCCCCATAATGGATGAAAGTGTGTGTGTGTTCTGCTCTGGATTACTGCACTTTGTGGACTGTGAAATGGCAGGTTAATGGGAGCCGTTGTGCCCACCTCATCTGTTCACATAAAGAACAGCACACATATATGCACAGGCACAATCTCTTTAGCTGGGTAGAGACAGACAAGACAAATAAGGATCTGGATAAAACACAAGTGTTTAATACTGCAACTACTACTATTTGTCTTTCTGCTAACACACACACAAAGTGATGGAGGAGGAAGACTTTAGTACTTTAGGAACTGAAAGGGGGATCTAACCCTTAATTTCTACATCATGGAGCCCATTTCCTTAGTATGGAACGTGACACCCGTGTGCTTGTGTACTGTCATAGCTGAAGTGCCCAACTCAAAGTTACTGTATCTCCATCAGCAGCCATCAGTGGTACCTTTTCTGCCACGTTCTTGCAGCCACTGCTGGCATTCAAGTCCCTTTTGGGTCATTATGTTAATGGACACATCTGACTGACAACATTCACTAAAGAGTTTACTGTTAGGCCATTTGTTGAAATACATTTGAATTATTTTGAGACTGACACCAGCTTCATATTCTTTGGTTTGATTTTTTAAGACAGTGACTTGAAATATCTTCAATATTTGCAAATTGAGGTGTGAGCCACTTATATTTAAAATTACATAGTACAAATACACACATTTAAATGTAGATGGTCCCTTATAAAGATTTAACTTTAGTGAACTTTATCAATATGGATTTTAACTATATTAAATCTGTACATGAGAATTATGTCTGTGGGCAGAACACTTTGATGTGCTGTAATATAGATATTACATCTATAGGAACAAGTCACCCACATAATTAGACAATGCATCTATCCTTTGCTTAAGTACGCTATGTCTAACCATGAAACTTTCTCTGTTTCTGCCACAATTCTGACTCTGCTTTGATGCGAGAGTCCAAATTGATTGACAACATCCTGGAAAAGTTGTCTGTAAAACATTTAAGATGGGTAATGCAGAGGCTTAAGCTATCCATGCAAAACAAATTACCAGGGTCTTTCTGTGTGGAGTTTGCATGTTCTCCTTGTGTTTGTGTGGGTTCTCTCCGGGCACTTCAGCTTCCTCCCACAGCCCAAACACATGCAGTCATGTTATCTGGAGACTTTAACTTACCCGTAGGTGTGAGTGAGAGTGTGAGTGTCTTTGTCTAAATGTGGCCCTGTAATTTGGCCACGGTAATAAGACGATCAAGATCTGCATTAGAAATGTTGCTGAGACTCCCGTAGATGACCATCTGTCAGGACATGTTGTACCTCAGTTAATGTTGTGATTCTTACTCAGCGTGTTTTTGGACAAATACAAACTCCAATCCAATAAAAAGACCACAGCAACAAAGTCCAACTGACAGCTGATCCACAGCTGAGCCACCATGTAGTAGTTCAGTTCAGAGGAAAACATGTCTCATGTGTCCAGTAACCATTTCCTCTGCCCCTTTCTCCTCGCATCTTTTCCTTGCATCTCTTCATGCATCATGAAAAGACACAAGTGAGGGAAACATAGTCTTTTTCACCGACTATCCTTGGATCACAGGGAGTGAAGTGATCAGTAGTGAGCCAATCACTGTTGTGCTCGTGTGTCTCCTGTATATGTATCAGTGTGTGGGCAGATAGCAGCAGTGTGAAGCATGCTGATGGTAATGAAAGCAGTATGACCAGGGAAAAGGTGGAGAGGAGGTCAAGTAGACCACAGTGACACACACATACACAGAAACACACAGTAATAAGAAAGTGCATAGTGTGTGCCAACGCAGTATTTCTTCCACATACACCTACACACTCTACACGCCTTTATTGCACCACCCTGCTGACTTAGAGGACAATGTAAATGCAGTTAGGGATGAGTAATAACACTGTAGATACACACATTTACCTGCACATGCACATGTGGGTATGAGCACATAAGCAACAATACTTTCTTGCGCACATATCCCTGCTACTAATATCTGACAAAGCAGTGGAGACCTCAGGCACATAATCAGCAGTGTGTAAAAATAGAAACTGTGGGTATGCAAAAGCCCAGATGCTTGGCTTCCAGAAAATGCTAATTCTGTTGGAGGGCCACTCAGTAATGCTTAGAGTACAGTCATTTCTTGGAAAGTAGGAAGGAAATAACTTTTATAAAATAAAGAGGTGAAGAGTCTAAAATTTAGCCCTAAGCAGCTCAAATGGATTAAGATATGTCAATTTAAAGCACAATAATTAATTTCGAAATAATATATTTGCCTCTTCTAATAGTGTAATAAATTTGCACAATGCTCCAAAATATGACCTGAAGAATAAAAATTCCCTACCTGCCCCTGCAGGGTGGTGTTTGTCCTTCAAGCTCGGGTCCTTCGGTACAGAACCTGTTCCTAGGAACGTGCTCTTCTAGACAGAGATCCTTTAAAGGTGTATGCCATTTTGACTTTAGTTCCTTGTATACCCTGCCTGTACTCATGGATATTTGCTTTATTTTACTGTGTCATGGTGTTCCAGAGTGATTATAGTGGGATTCCAGTCACATAGGCACAAAATGGTGTAATTGTAATTCATTTTCATTTCACAAAAACTACAAATGCAAGGTGAACTGAGGTAAGTTGAATCTGAGTTAGATTAGTGTGAGGGACCACACACAAATAGAAACACTTGTATATGGAATAAAAATCATCATAATTATTCCCATGGACACGGGTAGCAGTAGTAACAGTGTTTGTTGTCAGCCATTGGTGAATCATCTCATTCTTTGATATTAACTGAGTCAATGAAGTTTCTTAAATACTACAAACTCATCAGCGCATTGACTGGTTTAACTTGATGATCTGGCATCTTTGATCACTTTTTATATTTTATTGTTATATTATATTTTATTTTATTAATCCCTTTGGGGGAAATTCTTTTGAAGACAGGCTGCCCCTTTAAGGCAGCGAGGGTACAGGGGCTCAGCGTCTTGTCCAGGGACACTTTGACATGTAGCCAGGAATCTGGTAAACTGGGAGTCAAACCACAAACTTTGGGGTTTCATAGATTACTGCCCCATGAACTGAGCTATTGGTGCCCATTAGCAATACCATTCGGTTTAAATGTGATCATAATTAGCATAATTAGCATAATTTGTCAATGTGTCAATTACAAAACATGAAACATCTTTATCTTATGTAGATACTGAAAACACCTACAGACTGAAACTGAACTGAAGTTGGAAACGCATAAATAAAAAAATGACTTTCCAATGGCTCAAGAAGAATTCAAAACAATATGCCTTGTTAAAGAACCCATGAAATGGAAATCGGGGCTGACTTTATGACAAGTGGACCTGATAAAAAAGAAATAGGCAAGGTTTTGCAAGCTGAAGACCACTGGAGCACATCACATCAGAACTTCACAGTACATTTACCATATAGCAGCAGAAAATGATAAGGGTCTTTTTTGAGTGCAAACAGGTAAAGTTTTTTGTGAAACTTCAGTCTTCAGTCTGCATCATCTCCGTTTGAGAACCTTCAACGAGGTGTGCAGCTGAAAACCTCCTAATGTTTCTTAGTTTTTTTTCACAATTACAGTAAATGATCATCATATTATAATAATTAGATGCCTTCCTCAAGATGTATTTTTTAGTTTAAGCAAAAAATAATTTTAGATAGCGTTTTACATTTGCGTACATTTACCATAATATCATCTGTTTGTGATTCATTGTTCTTAAATATCTCATGGACTTGAAAGTAGAAGTTAACTACCGCTTAATTAGAAAGGTGACTTATTGCTTGGAAAATGAAGCTTTAATTGAGAAACCAAAGTGAATATAAATGTTGTGGCCAAGCAAGAATCATAGGTCAGCAAGATGGTGTGTGTGTGTGTGTGTGTGTGTGTGTGTGTGTGTGTGTGTATGTGTGC
>OMLM01016216.1:11273-38636 GCA_900302695.1 Helostoma temminkii | reverse complement strand
GGCGTGTCTGCATGTGCTGCTAATAAGTTGGTGTGTGTGTGTGTGTGTGTGTGTGTGTGTATGTGTGCTCCCATATGTGCCTCGTTTTCTACTATACTGTGACTATAGAGTTAATAAGTGTGACTGCTGAGTGTCTCCAACATTGTGGGCATCTGCCACCTTCCTCTGTTTTTATGTCACAATCACCAACTCTAGGGTCCATCTCTGTGTCAACCTTGATGTGTCTTTTATCTCTGTGGGCATACTGAGTAGTGTTGGACGCTGGGTAATGTCAAACAAAATACAGTAATTTCAAAGGCTGACAACAAAATTTGCTTGATTTTGTCCTGCAAACTTCATCCTTTCTGTCAGTTCCTGTTGGAAATCTTCAAACATTAACCTTGAAAATTAAGAAGCATACAGTATCAGAAGTGTGCCAGTTGACACAGCGACACAGTTGACACATTCTAAATAGTGCTGTGATTGATAGTACACAGCCAGCTTAACAAAAACTTCCTCAAATCTCAAGAAAAATTAACACCTGGGTCTCACTTTTACTTGATGGTTCAAGTAATCAGCACACAGCCCAGCTGGAGCTGGGAGAAAATCTATCTCAGTGATTGTCCTGGTGAGATGTTTGTTTTCTCTGACACAATTTGGGAACATTGTTCTTCACAAGGACACAAGTATCGACTAGACATTCTTAGACATTCAGTTGAGGTCTTAGTTCAGGCTGGGAAGGCCAAACATCAGGTTTGCTTTTCTTCTGCAGTGTTGTCCAATTCATTCTGTAAGATGGGTAGAGCAAATTTCACCTGAGTCAGATAAGAATTATCGTTTTTAGACAAATGTCAACATTTGTGAGAGGATGAAATAGGCTTTTCTTTTTTCTAGATCAGATCAGACATGGTATGATGAGGTAATTAAAACTGAGGAGAAAAAAGGAAAACTAATAGCTGTAAGTTGTATCAGTTATTAGTGATTTTAGTGCCGAGTAAAGTGACATTTCAATGCATTGCTTTTGTGTGCACAATTATTTCCTTGTATTTACATCATAGGCATTATGTTACATCTCTGCTGTTTGTGCATTGCAATTTGATTTATTTTGAAAGACTTTGTTTCTATTTTTTCAAGTATATTTTTATATGTTTTTCCTCTCTGATATATGACAATGAACAATGGCAAATTATGGTTTACAAGTTCATGTCATGAGTACTGGTGGTGTAATGGTTGTGTAGTACTACGGACTACTGCTATTCAGTGATACTGAAGGGATTTGACAACTTTTTTATATGATCTGTGAAACTGCCCTTCTTCTGTACTGTCTGGTCAAGCTTAACAAGGTATTAACCGGCAACATCCATACAGTTGACTCGGTCTGTGTGTAAAAATCTGATCCAAACACTGCATGTGCAGTATTTTTCCCCCACACAGACTTTTAGTTGTTGAGCTGAGTTTTATGGATTTGGCCTGAAGACACTGTAATTAATACAAATCTGAAAAATACAAAACAGCCACTGGGACACACATAATGAGCTTTTACGGGTTGAGTTGGAAAGCAATATATTAATTTGAATTTTTATTTTGTGCCGAGACTAGAAAGATCCTCTTAAAGTCAAAGTGTAATAAGCTTTCTGTCACTCCTCTGTTGTCAGACATGCTGTTTTCTCATACTGTGCCTGATTCCACATTAATGAACCACACCTGCTGTCAATCAAACAGTTGTTACAGAGATGCAGCAGTGCCAGACCACACACTCACACAAAGTCAACTGCATGCAAGTAAGTACACATGTACACAAATGACAAGGGCACTGGCTCAGCAGGGAGGATTTTACCATCTTGTTGCCCGTCACATTATGGAGGAACTCACACACAGATGAGCTGTAGAGGACACAATGTTTATATTAAAGAATACTCCCTGTTTGCTCTATATACAGTATATATCAGTATGGAATATGCCTGCTCTACATCATAGCCAGATTACACAACAGAAATAGATGGAAAACAGGAAAATGTTTGAATACTGGAGTTTCAATGGACACCCAATAAACATAAAACTTCATACAAGGGGTGCACATATCACCCACAAAGGTGCTGGGTCATTTCACCAGAATCAGTAAGTCTGGGTTTAATTTATAAAAAAAAAGTCGTGAGACATAGTTTGGGTCAGCTATTTCTGTTACAAATCATCTAGCTTGAGGTACTGCAATGACATATGTCTGTATGCCACGGAGTGAAGACTCCGCAGCAGTGAAGATGAGTCTCAGATGTGCCATATCCTGTTATGAAGCATTATCATATACCTGCCAACAAAAGAAATGGATTTTTGAAGACGAGTATTGTTTTAATGTATTTCTTGGAACAAGAGAGAATAGATAATCCATTACATATACACAATGGAGGAGCCAGGTTTCCAACTGAGTTCCCCCTACTACTTCTCAGGCTGTCATCTCAGCAGGCTGGACAAAATAAGACGCAGTACAACTGTTTTGATTTGAGACAGCTTTTGTGTTCATGTTTGAGGCTTATGTCTGGCTCGACTGTGACTCTTGGTTCTGAAACAGAGGGACATTTCAGAAGTGGTGATGGCACCAACAGAATGAGTGTTGAGATTTGGCAGGCTGGGGCCAACCTGGAAGTATTTCTGTGTGTCAGTGAAACACTGTGCCCTGTCATCCAAGAACTGGGTAACAAACACAGACAGAAGCCTCATGATCTACACTGCTAAAAAATAAGGTAATAATTATTAATTATCACATTATAACACCAAGCCAGTTAAACATCAGGGATATCAGTCCATTTAGGAAGCACAAGTGATTGTGAATATATAATCAACACCTAATAGGAATAGTGAGCCCTGATTAGTTGAAAAAGTAGTGCATGAATTATTCAGTGGGTTGATCCATGGAAAAGAATGAGCAAGATGTTGTAGCTTGTGTGAAATAGCATTTGGAATGACATAGTTCAGAAAATGGAATAGCATTGATTTTCACAGAAGAGCAGTATCTTGCATGACTCACTTTGGAGCAAGAGCTTATGAAGCTAGTCTGAGGAGATAATTTTCTTCAAAGCTGGAGATAGATGATAAGAATCTACAAAGCCTCTACCAATCTACTGGCTCATGTTGCCTTTATGGCTCAAAATCCATTCACACACATGCAATCACATACTAGCTCATATACAGAAAGAGAGACAAAGTCACACACAGTAACAAACATTAATGCACATGAGCACAGTCTCTCTCGCTTTCTCTCTCTCTCTAATTGTCTTTGAGATGACTCTGTCACTCTGTGCTCAAATCTCTGGGAGGGTGAATGATGATTATGGGCCTGCAGAGCATCACTTTTGAAAAGCGACACAGTGCATTTATTCATACATACTCATCCACAAATGCCCTTGCACACCCACACACATATACAGACATAATGTGGATTCATGCTATTTATATGTAAAGGAATCCTGATTACGTTACATTACACCATATTTTTCCCAAATAAAAGTGCGACACAACAATATGGAAAGCAGGGAGTGTCTGCTTTCTCCTTTATCTACTGAACTGTGCGTATTACACTGTACATAATGTATGTATAAGATTTAATTATCTTAAAATTGAAAATGTTAAATGGTACAGATGTGGACAAAATTGTTGGTACGCGTCTGTTAAAGAAAGAATCACAATGGTCACTGAAATAATATGAAACTGACAAAAGTAATAATAAGTAAAAATTAACTGAAAATTAACTAATGAAATCAGACATTGATTTTGAATTGTGGTTCAAGATCTCATCTAAAAGTGCAACCACCCCCCCCACGCTTTTATTTTGAAGGCAATTAAAGGAAGTAGGTAAGTACAATTACAAGGTTCTTAGTCATCAATCATAATTTAGATATGTGAAGCCTTTCAATTCATAAATTTACTAGTTAAGTGACAATGTCAACATTTCAAATGGATGAATAGTATTTAACCTGCAGTAAGCAAGCACACTACAATAGATAATGTGTCTTAATAATAACCATAATATCACTTACACTGCACTCTCAAATGGGCAGGTCTCTTCATGCAACACTCATTTAGCTTATGGTATCACATTTCCAACACGCATACATCAACACAATAATTATTTTGAGCCTGTGTTGCCACGCCCATCTGGGGACGCTACAACATATAGATTCTGAGCCACACAGATATGAAGAAACAGATCAAAGGGGAAAAAAGTTGAAAGCATCTAGAACCATTTAAAGTTGAAATAACAAGTAATTTTTTGCCCTGAATTGTTAAGTTACATGGAGTGTGTTGTGTTGTCAGTGGGCGGGGTTTAAAAACAGAATGAAACACCATGACACCATAAATGTCCTAGTAAGTGTTGAGTAGTTAGTGAAGTGTTCTATGTGGTTGGTTCACAGCAAGAGTTGTTTCTTGAAGCTTCATGTGCACACCAATGCACTTGCTGCTTAAAACCTTGGTCGTCTTCTCAACTGTTTGTGAGTGTCTTTGTCTGTGATGTCTTTGATGCATTTTTGTGTGGTTCATTCATTCATCTAATCTGCTTTTGATTTATGTGTGGTTCATGGTAGAGGTGTATTATTGTAAAAAAAACAAAAAAAACAAAAAAAAACAACTTGCCTTTATGATTCTATTCAATGTTCAAATAAATGCAATAGGACATGAGGTGTTTGTGTTAAAACTGTTTTCAAAAGATGGGACATATGAAAACTGAGGTGAGATTATACATGTTTATAAATCATGTCAGCACTCGAGCCGCTTCCAGATCTAGTGAGGCTTCATACGTCATCAGTGACGCCACTCGCCCTCAGTGCAGCAAGCCTCACCACGCGCTTCATTAAAGACTTACTGGATTACGCAACACACGCTCCGAAGCCTCGGCACATAACATCATTATGAGTAGTTTGTTTAATGAAGTTTATGTAGTCATCCTGGAGCTGTTACTTAAAAAAATTTATAGTACTACAGTAAAGTAACAGCAATTGAAAAACAAAGTAAATGTAACGGTAAAAGAAAGTCCTTTCAGTGAGGTGTCAAACAGCAAGTACTCATCACGGGAAGTCCAAAAACCACTGTCCACACCATCACAGAAGTAAAAATGCATTATGCATACCTTTTTCTCTCTCACACCTTTACATAAGCACTTGTGTAGCAGACTGTGTCCTGTCCACAGGGTCTTTGGATGCAGGGTGGATTTTACCATCACAAAGTGGCCTTCAAATTCTCTGACAAGCTTCCTTTCAGACATTGGTCGGGGTACCAAAGACACTCGGCAGCCCACTACCCAGGTCCCCCTGCAATGAGCTTTGGGACATGCACATTTTCTAACAAAAAGGTAAAGTACATTTCTGGATTATGAGGAACACTCTACCCAAACGCAGTAACATATCCACCACACATCTACTCAGCACAGGTGCACAGTCTCACAATACAGCGCTCAAGGTGACGTTTTTCGAAGTTCTTTAACATTAACTTTAGTCACATTCACAGTGCGGCTATTCAACCGACACATTAACGGTAGACGTCAACAACATTCCACCAGAGCCCCAAACATTTTCAAAAACATTATGGGCCCAAAGCAAAACAGATGTGGGGTCTATCAAAGGAGTTGAACACTGGGATATTGTTAGTTGTGACTCAGTTTGATTGGATTCCTCCCTTCAATGATAAAGATCTGTTTAGAGTGTTATATGATATTAATCACATCTTGCTTAAATGTTAGGATGTCAAAAACAACCTTTGTTTTCCAGCCAATGACTATTGAACCTGAGGATTTAACAAGTCTGATGTTTAATATGTTGTGTAAATACTTGCATTAGCCTATGTTAGTTTATGTTAAAGTTACTTTATGTGATTATAGAATGATCAGAGGGAGGTGTGTTATTAAAAAATTAATGATTTTATAACACTTAATTAATATTACAGTGATAGTCTGTTAAGAGATTATTTATTCCTCATCATTCTTCATATGTTTCTCTGTTCAACTATTTATTTATAGTTCCTGTTTTGACTAGTGTGCTCCTGGTCCTGAGATGATGGGAATGGGAGTGTAGCTCATTCTAATCCTTTTAACGTGGTGGTTTTTGTTCATTTGGCTGAACCCTCTCATGAGAGTGTTGTGGTGTATAACCCATTTGTATCTTCCTTCTTATTTTATTTTAGTACATCTTAGTTCCTCCTATTTTATAATAAACTGCTCAAAAGACCATCTTGACTGAATTCGGTTTATTCCCATCACATTAAACATTCAAATGTTTAAAGTGATCTTGTCAAAAGATGTTTTCTCAAGAGGTTGGGTTAAAGTTGATGGTGTAGAATATAGAACTGCACTCATAATTGCACTGCAGTGGAAAACAATTTGCCAGCTTTTTTGTCAAATAAGTGATACTTTTGGTTGAAAATCACATATATCTATTGGCAAACATGCTATTCACAGAGAATTTTGATGAGCATCATCATGCAGTACTACCAAGTGAGGAAAGGCGTATTATTAAAATGTCTGAGGTTAGAGTTTAGGTTTTAGGTAACCTTTAATGTTTTCATTCAACTGCACAACTGCAAGGGAGAAAAAAGCAAAAACAAGCAACTCCCCTAACAGTAAAACCTGTAACACTGAACAGTGTTCTTTTCTTTGAATCCCTGATAGTGTTTCTTTAAAAAAAGGAACATTGACAAAGTGTTAAATATTTAATTATTTTTAAAATGTTAACGTAACTCTGGAAGGGGAATAAGAATGTTATTGTTCTCGCTCAAAACTTCAAACTCACCCACCCCACAGTTGCACTAACCTCTGGGGTGTGTGGACACACTCAAAGGAGGGTTTTTGAGGAATTTATCAACAACCACAATGTCTCCATTAAATTAAAGTCAACCAGCAGCCTCACAGCAGTTGACCTTTTACACACAACCACCTACAAGGGCCCAAAGTTCGAAAAATCCAAATTATATATAAAAGTATTTTTAAAAGAGAAAGACACCCATGCTCTGCTCCAGAAAACCAGCTTCAACCCCAAATGCACCTACAGATACTTGAAAGTGTTTTTTGTTGTGGCATTCATGCGGCCCCCTTCTGTCTGCCTTTGGTCAGTAGTGGAGTAATTCTAACCCTGCATCAGACTCATATATCCTGCATGTAGTTGTACATTGCACCACCAGGTGTGGTTTTTGCTTTTCGAGTTTTTCACAGCCAGTAATATAGCCACCAGTTTATGCTATTATAAAAAATGAAATACTTCATGTTTTAATTAATTGCTGACACTATATTTTCTATATATCGAAACAAAAACCCAGATGTTTTATGGGCAACTTGAATATTTCATTTGAACATTAAAGTCTTTTTTTGACCTTTTAGCTAAAGAAAATTTAAAGTACATGTTATAAATGTACAGCAGCTGAAAGAAGAGGAAAAACACAAGTAATTGCTTTTTAATTGGATTTCAGACTTCAGCTACTATATCTGAACTTCGAATCATTGGTGGATGTCAGTGATATGCAGTGTATATCAGCACAGCCATTTTACCTGTCAGTGAATAGTTATGTTCTGTTCAATCCTGCATTTTGAGGGCAAAATGCAAACTGTATATGTATTAAAATGCATTTTAATGCAAGAATGGAATGGAATATTGATATATAATAATATAATTGATTAGGGTTATGCATTTAGTTGTGTTACCTAGTTAGGACCAAAACCTGTTTTTTGCTACTAAGTGAGAATATTTAGCTGGCTGTATGAAGGTTAAAAGTTACAGGGTTAGGGATTACATTGCCTATGGAGAGTATTAACAAGGACAGAAATACAAACTTGTGTTTGAGTGTGTGAGTGTGTGTGTGTCTGTGTGTGAGACATAATATAAATGTGTTTTTTGTACCTGTTCATTTCAAATACAGATGTGGTACCAGTAGTGCAATATTATAAAATTTGTCCACATGGCAGTCAGATGCTGTATATATGAATCAAAAATGTTTATGTGTCAGTGTGCTCTTGCTGTATCCAATACTCTCACACTAATATGCATGCACACACACACACACACACACACATACACACACACACACACACACACACCAACAGTGTAGCTCATCTGTCCTGATGAATGTTATTACCTGCTGCATTTGTGTCCTCTCATCATCCTCGCCTCTCCCCTGCTAGCAACCTTGTACCATGCCTGATAAAGGTTTATACACACACACACACACGGACACACACGGACACACATCAGTATGAAATACTGCAGTCCTCCTCCTGCTGATGATTCACTGCAATGAACCTTTTTGCCTCCCTCATTTTCTCTCACGCTTTCTTTTGGTCCATCTTCTTGAATTTTCATACATTGTGAGGTTCAAAAGTGGAGGCAATTCATAATACATTTTTATCACCTTGCTTGTTAGAATTGCATTAATTTGCCGCTTCAAAAACTGCAAGAAAAAGAGGAAAATCGAAGAAGGAAAGTATTTAGGAAATACCTGACACTGAGCAAAACAGAGCACCCCGCCAAGAGTCTTTATGTAAATGGGCTTTTCATTAATGAAATAAATAATTCTTACATTTCCACAATTAGATATTTTGAAATGAAGCTCATGGTGACATATAAGTGCCATTACCTGTGAGTTTAATATTTTTTTTTAATTTTCATATAAATTACAATATAATCTGCATGAAGTATAACTTGAATAAATTCTTTCTTTCCTATGAAGGATAAAGTCAGTGATTTTGCTTTGAATGTTCTTTGGTCTTTGATCAATTCATTTCATATGCATTACATTTTCTCTGTCAAGTATTCATCAAATTGATACCAATTTTCAAAATCTCTCAAGCAGTTAGGACTCTGAAATGATATTGGCCGTGGGTTTTTAATCTACACTGGAATAATGGTTGAAAGGTTTCCACAACACTTGTTCGAAGAGGAAGCTAAAGGATTATCAACAAATTGTAAAAAACAGGACTCAAGATCAAGTCAAACCTGTGGTTCCTGTCAGTCATGCAGTTATTTAAATTGGAAACACTCATTTGTGAAGAACAGAGTGACTATTAAAGGACTTCTGAAAGCTCCACTTCAATGTAAAATGTATTACCTGGCTTTCTTTTGATGACAGGGTTGCTTGTTTTATATTTGCCAAGACCTATTTTTAATTTAGAGACAGAAATGTTAGAGGAGGATCGAAGCAACCCAGCGGCTGGAATTTCTGGAGTTAATGGCTTTTTACTGAACAATTAGATTGTTTTGTGGAAGAGAAGTCAGCATCTTTAGTAGCATTTCTGTTTAACATAATACCTTGCAAATATGTTAGACTTCTCTGCAGTGTTAGTTCTGCTTTATCTAAACAAATGTAAAGTCCCTTCCATAGCACAGAGGCCCTGTAGCAAATACATTATTAGTTTTTTTCAAATGTCCTCTGTCGTATATATATTAATGACCTACATTATGTAATGTTTTTTATGTGAGGGTAGTCTATGAGTTGGGACAGTAACGATGAAACCATTTTGTTGAAATGTGCAAATTTCCCACCAATTTGCCACCAAAATATTTTGGGATAAAGGATAGATAAAGGATAAAGGATAAAACTACATCTGTCGAAGACAACAGATGTTGATATCTAGTTTTATCCATAGACATATGTCTGTTGTTTACACTACTGTTGATTCAGATAAGAACAATGGGCATGTCAGGTCAGTCAGTGTTTGCCTTTTGGTTTTTTAAAAATGGCTTTTTCTTTTATCATACACTTGACATGAACATGAATATGATACAGTAAGTCTATGAAACTCTTGTATAAGTATAAAACATTTTACTCATTCATTTTACTGCGATTGTACTTTGGTCTTTGTTGGTGGATCTTTAAATCCATTTTTCTAAGCAAAAAGGCACTGCTACACTGTTTCCCTTGTATCTAAGATACGTTTATTTGTCATATGCACAATTATACCTAGTACAATGTACAATGAAATGCGCTGATGTAACTGTTTTGTAGGAAGTAACATTCCATTACAGCTCAATTTATTTCTCTATTTCTGTCCTCATCTTTTATGCCATTTTGACTCTAAAAAGTGTGATGAGCTTTTTGCACCACTCGGCCTAATGGATACTCTACAACAACGTAATATGCTATTTATGACTGATTCCTTTGCTCTTATTTTCATCTTGTTGTACTAAAACCTTTAGATCTCAGAATTTTCACATTTAGAACCAAAAAAAAAATACTTCAAATACCTAGTATATACTCCATTATAGGAGTGATCTTAATTGGAAAATCTGTGCGCATTAAAACCTTATATTTTCAAATGTCTATAATATTAGGAAAAGATATCTGGTACTGAACTTCAAATCTCTGCTGATCCCCTGATACATCACCTCTCCAGTGTATAATGCTTCCACAGAAGTTAATTTGACACTTGTATGACACACAGTCTTCTGTAATTCCCAGTCCCTGTTTCACTGTCTCTCAATTACAAGCACACCGATACTTTCCCTTCGCTACTTACTATATTCGTTTTCTCCCACAATGATTATAATAAGTTGAATATATTGGGCCATGTCACCTACAATAACGCAAAACTATACCAAATGATGTGCATAACAGTCACAAACCAAACCAACACAATTTCTCACCAATTAATCATCTGCTCCCCCCTTCACTACTTCTCTTACTCACACTCCCTCCTTCAGTGTACAGCTACAGTGTGAATAATGGGACATCATCTGAAGAGATGGAACATTTCTGATGTATGTAAAATATATGGGATGTCACTGCAGAGCCACACAGTATTCTCAGAGGTGTACATATGGTAAATTCACATGCTTGAGCACAGCACAGAACAGTCACATGCACAGTATTAATATAAAGTTCCACTTAATACAATAGATTTATTCAGGACCTTTCTGTTTTGTTTTAGCGAACAAATTTTTAATCCCTTATTCAATTATATATTATATCTCTGCAATAATGTCTTGAGTAGCATTACTGATTTATTCTTTATAATGAGGGATATATCATAAAGAAGCATAATGGAATAGTATTAAAGAGGCAACAGGCAATATTTAAACACTTTAAAGACGTGAGGAACCCATCTGCTGTGGCTCAGTGGGTGACTGAACTTTTTAAAAAGCAAATGCTGCTTTCAAACATGCACTGTAATCCTGACTCTCTCCGGACTTTACTCAGGCGAGTTTTATGTGAGAATGCAAACATAAAGTCAGTCCACAGGACGACAAGTCAGTCCACAGGACAACAAATCAGTCCACATGGACATTAAACAGACTTTATCCTGTGAGCCTCCTGCTACAAAGTCTGTATAATGCCCTTGTTAGCTCAGGTGTGAACACAGCAGGTAAATCTCTGGGGTATTCACAGCAGCCAGAAAATCTAGAAAATATTAACCATGCTTTTTGTTGTTGTATCGCACTTCTCTCCTTCTTGAGACAGAAGTTGTATACAACATTATGCATCATTTTTAATCATACGATTGGCTCTGCTTCGATGCTGTAAAAAAGCTAATTCCTGCGGTGTAGTCTTTGTGTCCTGTTGTGCCTCCTGCAGTCTCTACCCTGAGACCCTCCCTCACCAAAATCAAACTTTGTTTGTCAATTTCCTGTTGTGAGAATGCATTTTACATGGACGATGTCCAGGAGGGTGTTGCATGTGTGAAAGTCCAGCACTATGCAAAGTCTGGACCTGTGAGTAGGGACACAGTTGATATTAATATGTGAAAATAGCTCAACATTACAAACCAAATTTTTATTAGATTCCATTCAGAGCCTTTTTTCAACATAATGTGCACTTCTAATTTTAATACTTTATTTGATTCTGTTTAGTCATATCACAAGGGACTTTACAATGTAATGTTTAAAACTTTTCAGAAAATAACAATACAGCTATTAAGAATTACATAGAAAACACAGCATATCCCATGCTGATATTATTTTATCAGATCAAAGTATAATCAAAACCAAAAGAGCCATCAGTCCTCTACTTATTTTTCCTACTGCATAACATCACAGATTAATCTCATATCATTGCATTAATTATCTTTGCCCACATACCCTACTAATTTATACAGTAGTTCACAGCAAAGGTGCTATGACACAAACAAGCTATGTATCCTAACCTTGATGTCATCCATAACTTTGTCATCTATAACTATAGCTTTTCAGTGCTTTTACCTTTACCAAACCTAAAATTAACTATAGAACAACTTTAATTAGCAACAAAATGTGTTAATAATTGTGACAACTTGTAATTATTGTATTTATAAAGGTGATCACAAAACCTTCAAAGCAAAGTTATTGTTGAAAAAATTTAAATAAAGACAACTAATTTGTCAAGGACCTGTGTTTATTACTGTACCACCACCAACAATGTCAAACTGGGGACTATTGTTTCATCAGATTCCTGATTAAAAAGTGACAGAATCTACCAGTAAGGTGTTATTGAAGTCTCCAGTGTGTTTCACAGAATGTTATAATGCTGCTTTGAGGAGCACAAACACAAGCACAGCCACCTTGAATATGTTCACATTTAGACAGCATCTAATAGTGATAATGTTTTAAAATTATTTTCAATGAGGAATATCCAGGAAGCCATATTAATAAAATATAACACTATAAAATGAATGTAGGTTACTAAACGAATATACTTGTTCAGTCATGAACTGTAATTGAGCGTTTAATGTGCGTGAACCTTCGCATCAACAAATCATTACACAGCTGGGATAGACTCTACTACAAAAAGAAATCTAAGTGACAGAGGGGGGGTATGGCAGAAACCACAGGGGTATCAAGAACAGAAAACAACAAACACTTATTACTGAGATATGAAAAATAGTTTGTGCACAAGGCAAGAAATGCAATCAAGCATGATTAATAAGAAACCAAAAGGAGAGGAAGCTGGGATGGTGAAGGGAGACATCAGGATAATCAGTAGCAGCATCCTGAGGCAACAAACAGCAACAATCACTAACAGCAGCAGCTACATGATGGATCAGAAGAATGACAGAGTGAGCACATCAGATGAAATGCTGAGTTGTTTTCAATATAATTCATACCTGTAAGAGTCAGCTGATATTGCTCAGTTGCTGGGGCGCAAGCTCTCTTCCTTGTAAATGAGGTGCTCACTGTGTGGTATTTATGATAAATGGAAAACACCTGCATGATGCATGGGCAGATCGCATGTAATTAGAGGCTGTGGTATTTCATGCAAATCAGTACATTAACTCAGTCAATATACTCAATCTGAGAGGTGCTCACCGCAGGTACAGTATGTGTGTG
Organism: Helostoma temminkii; assembly: GCA_900302695.1. NCBI lineage: Eukaryota > Metazoa > Chordata > Actinopteri > Anabantiformes > Helostomatidae > Helostoma > Helostoma temminkii. The sequence continues at coordinate 25,389 of OMLM01016216.1, read as the reverse complement.
TGTAATATATACTAATTACAGTTATGTTAGTAAATCTTCTGTTTAGCAACAACAATAGAGGATCACACATTCACACTCACAAACACACTCATTAGAGGGTTGGAATCAGAGAGTTTATGTCCTACAGAGTAATGGATCGAAGTGGGAAGCTATATTAGTGCACGTGTGTGTCGGTGTGCTGTAATGAAAGTGCAGTCGGTGCTTAGCCTTCCTCCAAATCCTGTGTAGGGAAAGTTTTTAGAGCAGCAGTTACTGTGCCTACAAGGCTGCCAAAGATTCATCAAAGTCCAGCAGACTCACTGTTTATGCAGAACCAGAAAACGAGGCAGCTGAGGAGATCAAACTGGAGAGAGCGATCCAAAGTCAGTGATAGATCTACCTGAATCAATGAGAGATGAAATGAAGTGTTTCATCTCTGCTGAAAGAAAAAGACAGGGAATGAACTTGTGTCTCATCCTCTTCTGAACACACGCAAAGTCCAGATACTGCAGGATTTGGGCCAGGACAAGATGTTCTGTCTACCTGTTTGCATCATGCCACAGTGGCTAAATTACAACTGTGCAACTCTTCATGTTGAGTTGTGTATGTGTGTGTTGCAAATAGAGGAGCAGGGCAGAGGGTTGAACCATATGCCAGGCCATATGGGTCTGCAGGGGTTCTGCTTTGTCTGCCTGGGGGAAAGTAAACATGTCTGAAATATACACAAACACACAAGTAAACACCGAGCCAAGATGCTACTGTTGATGACACCATTTGATAAATCCTCTATCCCTAGAGAGGCAGGGAGGGGAGAAATGGCCAGAGGCTAACGATGTATTGTCATGCAATTACAAGAATGCCTTGCTCCACTGTGTTGCACAAGAAACAATCACCACACTGTACAAATGCACTTCTGCACAAAACACAATACACAATTGTATAGTATAATAATACAATAATAATATTTGCATTCTGAAACAGAAAAGTTACACAAATAGCTGCAGCAGGATTAAGATTGAATCATAAGGCAATGCTTCCAGTTAGGGAATGTCAGAATAACATATCACCACAACTATCACAAAATTCCTTCATAAAAATGGAAGAATAAAAGTGTTATTTATTGTGCTTATTTCTGGGTTTGCCTGTTCCCCAAGTGCTTTTTCTCACAAGCTGATACAGAAGCAAAACCCTCATTTTCACTCTGACTGGGGACTCGTGCTTATCAAATTAATGACTTTAGAGCTATCTCAATAGATATTTTATTGATTGATTTTTAGCCATTCAGGGAGCTGTAGACTCAGCAGTGAAATATCAGCATTTGAAGTGGTGAATGTTAGCAAACTGTTGCCTTTTTGTAGTTACAACAGAAACAGAGGAACATAAGCATTAATTGAGGATATGTTGGCTGTACAACCATTGCACATACAGTAAGCTCCTGTTTTATCTTTGTTTGGGTGTCTACCAAAACCTGTTTTTTTGGTGCAGGATTAAGTATTGTCTTATTTGAAAACAACATTTGCTTTCGTTGCTGAAAATAGCTGTCGGCATTGTCTTGAAGCTACATTGATGAGAATAGAAAGAAGCTGAACAAAAAAAGATTGTTTTGTCTAAACTTGCTGCCCCTAAAACCAAAAATAATGAGCTGCAAGATGCTAAAAAGCAAATACATTCCACACCATCACACAGCCACAGTAAAGTAGTCAGTCAGTGTAGCACAAACTGTGTTCATTCCACAATGAGTGGTCACCAAAACCCTGGATACACATTTTGACAGGGCATGATAAGCAGCAGATTCCTCCGTGGCTGTTTTGTAACTAATGTGGTGCTGGTTTGCCAGCTGACTTCTGTTACTTGGCACAGTGACTTACTTTTTTATCGGTGGATTCCTTCGAGTGTTTGGCTCTTTTCTTTAGGGGGGAAGATATGAGCTTAGAAGTAGGAGGGTAGAAGTAGGAGGGTCTCTTGTGCCATTGGGTGGGGGCCCTCACAGATCCTATCTGTCTGTCTGATGTTGGGTGCTGCATATGGGTTCTGGGATTGAAGGTTGATATCTTTAAACATCAAATTAAGCCACCCTGCCCAGCCTTTAATGGGGCCTATAATATGCTCATCATTATCCAAATGGCTATATCATTCATATTCAATGGGTAATTTGTTCAGTTTCAAAATTATCTAAAATTGAGTATAGGTAATTTCTCTCCAATTTTCCTCTAAAGTTCTCAGTTAACAAGGACAGTTCATGCTCTAATTCAGGGTTACTTGAAGAAATGTCCCCTGTAATCAATTCTTACTAACATACTTCAATCCATGTTTCTCTGCTTCCTGCTCCACGATGCAGACAGCACCATAGCTAAAGGTTAATGAGACATTTTGGTAAGGAACACTGTGACGGGCAGTTTTCTTATTATTGAGAAGATGGGACAAAACCAGAGTTGTTTTTATATATGAGAGCGGGACAGTGTCCGGACATTGTCTGCACTTATTCTTTCAGACTTGCAGCACACAACAGCAGGTGGTCGGTGTCCGATGCATTCTCACTGCGAAAAGAGTCTGTTTGGTCTCAGTGAGCAGTGCCTCCTGAGTGTGTGCAGGAAGCACTGCAGTTCAAAAGGTAGATGATAGAAATCAGCTGGAAGGTTAATGTCCATTAACCCTCGTTCTTATCGATGCTTCATCCAGGTAAAGCCTGGATAAGTTCAGGTTTCCCTTTCATGTCTGAAAATGGTTCCAGATAAAATTGCCATGAAACAACATCCGTGGTCAGACATCCTCACAGTTCTGTTGACCAAAAGAGAAGTGATTAAAATTGAGTTTGCAAAATAAAAAAATAAAAATCTCAATCTTAATCTCAATCACAACAGAAGAAGAAACAAAATGATGTAGTGTTAATGGACATGTTGCCGTTGCAGTTTTGTGACCTTGAATAATCTTCCCAGTGTCAGAGGACCATGAATGCATCAGCAACAGTGCTGTGGTGCCTGGGCCTGGTGCTACTGAATGCACTTTAACAATAAGGCTGTTGGAGCTTGGGCCACATATGACAGTAAAAGAACATAATGGTAATAATAGGGTATGGCAATTTCTATTTTAGATACTGGTTTGTTTCACACAGGAAGCTGAGATCATAATGTGGACATAGAAACCCCCCAAATGACATTTCTTGTCAATCAGAGCCTTCGAAGATCATTTGATGGTGTCGTACTGGTTTGTGAAGTGGTGTGCATCACAATACGGTGATTGATGGTTTCATGTCAGTGGCATGTTTGTTCATGTATCCACTGGGACATAATGACATTTGCATCATTTCACAATAAATCCATATTTATTTGATATGTAAGTTTAAGCCGAGGATCTCAGCTTAAGCTTGAAGACTTCTACCGTTTCTGTCAAAGCATGACTGTGGGTGTCTCATTCCTATTTGTTCAAGTCTTAGCTTGTGAACATAACAGCAGGTGTGGCTGTGTTTGTACTGCATGCGCATGTGTTTCAGATGTGCAGATATTTATCTGTCAGGCTGATACTGCAGTACACTGTGTTATATATGTGTGAAAGTATGAATCATGTGCATCAGCATGTGTGTGAAGACCTCCCATTCAGAGCTACTGTATTAATAATCTGGGCAGCAAAACATGGGGCTTGTACTGTGTGAGACTGTGTGCTTATGGAAGTGTACTCATCATACTTCATGAAATCATGACAAAAGTGCAGGATGAAAGATTCTGATATTACCACTTATCTACTCACCCCACGGCAGTGCACACTCTAGCGCACAGCTCTCAAACCTTTTCTCTCCCCAGGCAGGTAACATCCAATCATCTCATCATTACTCTTCACGTATCACAGCACGTATACCTGACAGCTCTCTGCTTTGGTTTGCATGCCTGCTGCATCCCAGCACTTGTCCACTCTCCTTTAGGGCTGCTTTAATATCAGACCCTCTTTCACATCCCAAGTGACAACAATATCACATCCCCATTTTACAGCAGATACATTCTGCTGGGGGTGTTTCAGAGTAACTTTGATTTGAGATTTAGTGCTGACTCCAGACTGCAATGCTGGGGCAAAAGACATGTAAGTGTTCCTTTTTGCTCAACCATCGCTCATATTCTTTTCACTTTTGGAGGCAGAGTTGCACTGGAAACTGCATTAATTTCAGTCATTGGATTTAGACTCAATGGGTAGATAAAAAGACACCATTTTTCACGCATCTGACATGTTGTAGACAGCAAATAGAGTTCACTGTATTATTAACCTGCGTACAGAATTTCATTAGTACGAGGTTTCAAATGCCAGTGACATATTATTTTTCATTTACTGGAGATAAAAGGATTCACCATCTTGGAATGTCTGGAGGCTTCATATCTCACCTATATCTCTGTATGACAGATGTGAACACGCTTGGTTAACTACCTTTTGAGACATCAACCAATGAGGTTTGACCAGCAAAACAATATCAGCTTTCAAACATGCATATCTCTAACTTATATATTTGCATAACTAAACTCTTTGTGTGCCTTGCTGCTACATTTTAATTTTAATGTGTGTCTCTATTCATATCACTCTAAGTAAGTTATAGCTTAACCTTGAAATTTTATAATGAGTGGAACAAGTTAAAGGTATACATTCAGCAGCCACAGAACAGCATAGCATTCGTCTGAAGTTGTGTTTCTGTCCACCGGAATACAGACATCAAATATGCACTTTTAGCTCGGATATGGTCTCCACCCACTCCTGAGAGAAAAAGTTGGCTCACAAGTATCGTGGAAATTGTGTATTTTTTCTGAAAACACCTGTGGCCTTAAGACAAAGTGTGAGCTACGTGACCGCTGTGCTTTAGAGGTCATTTAAACATACTGTGGGAATACAACAATGACTCAAAGTCATGAAAAGACAACCAGTGGCTCATGTGCCTTTCAGTAAATATTGCATCATACTGTTTGTTTTTCAGTCTTACTGTCTGAGGGATTATGTGAAGATTCTCTGTGTATCTGACCATGACTAAGTATAATTTTTCAACCCCAGTACTACTGGGTGCTAAACCTCAGAAGACAGAAATGATCACCTACTGTCTGTTTGAAATGATGGTTGAACTTTGTGTTTCATACTGATGTGCACTTGTTTTCATTCAAATACAGCACATACTGACACACACACAAACACACACACACACACACACACACACACACACACACACACACACACACACACCTGGCACCTAAAGTGATAAGGCTATGTACATTTTAACAGTACCTATATATTTATGTGGAGTAATCCTTGTCAGTACTGTTGCAGCTTGCTGCACCTCAAAGGACCATTTTCATAGCACTGAGGACATTCATTCCAGACTGACATTGCAGACTTTTCGCACACATGGAAAAATATCTTATAACAGTTTAGTGGAACTGTGAACTACAAAAGTTGCATTTATCAGCTAAAAGGTCAAAAGAGACTTTTGCAGAATATCTCTGGTATTGCTGTATGTTTTTATCTGACTACTTGTACAATTATTGCCACTTTACTTTTCTTGTCAAATGGACTGAAATTGATTTGTTTCTTGAAATATTCAAAAAAAAATTTATTTACAGCGGTCAGACCAAGACTTGATTAGGTGCAAGGCAAGACCTGGGCCTAAAGCACATTTTCACTTGACATGTTTACAGCAATAACACAAGTAAAACTGTTATTAGCATACCATGAGATACAATTCTGATTTATATTATAAATCACATAATAATGACATTTTCAGAAAAAGTATAATTGAAAATGCTGAATAGTAACACACATTAACACACATTAATAATTACATGGATTTGCATTTGGTAATTTCTAATTGTACTTGTATAAATGAATGACTGATGGGTTTTGCTGTGTGGATAGCAGACCACCCTAGAGCAGTGTTTTACCTTTCTAGGCCTTTAACATTATTCAATTAAATCAGTTTTTTTTAATAACCCACAGAAATATGGAACCAGTAAAATGCATATTGCTTCTCAATATAAAATACTCAATACCATTAATCTATGTATGCGTTTGGGGAGCTGCTCGTTATTTATAGTGGGTCTTGTTGAGAACACTTCATGTGAATTTGTATTGCACCGCATAAGAGAAAAGACAAACATATAAGCAATAGGGAGTCAATGTGAGATATTGTTTGTGACACCTTGTAGTCAACAAGATGTGACAAAATAAACATCATGTTTATACTCTACTGGTGGACACATTTCCACAACACACTGCCATTCAACCACTTAGGAAACAAGAACTCCACAATTTCCCACTTCATATGCTGCTACAGTCCAAACTTGCCCTGAAAACCTCATTATTGGCACACTGATAAACACAGCACCTACAGTAGTCTACATCAGAGGAGAGGCAGCTGTGGCTCTGAAGTAGATTGGCACCACATGGCAAACTTAGCTTTTAGCCATCATATTACAAATATCCATTAAAACATCCATAAACTTTATTTTGTGTCATGCTCTTATCTCTTCCTTCAATAGGTTAAAAACTGTTAATAGCTGAGTGTACAGCCCTGAGGTGCATTATTAATATACATATTTAAAGAAATAATCTAAATGGCCCATTTAAGACTGTACATTACTTTACAACACAAAATAAATTATAAAATTTTCTTTGTTGTGAATTTGTCATGTCCTCTTTGTCTGACCCCCGACATGAAGAAAGTGTGCAAAATCATATAGCAGCTGATTGACTGGAACACTCAGACATAGACGTCTCAGTCAGGGAGCTTTTACAGCTCATTACAGAGTGGAGTCCTGGAGTTTCTTATGTAACCCCTTGTCCAGACAGAAACAGGGAGACAACAAAGAGGGAGACATCTGCTTCCAAAAGCACTGAGGACATCAATGAATCATTCAAACGATTAATCATGCCATTTTCCCAAATGCTTTATTTATTTGAGAACTTTTGTCATAAATACATTATTTTTGATTTACCTCTTTATCCCTTGAAATAAAAAAACCTTCAGAGTCATTGTCATGACTGCACCACACAGAGAGTTGCTTAAAATCAATGCAATTCTGTTAAGTGTCTCACCATGAAGCTTCGGAAGAAAAAGGCTGTTCATCTCTGGGTTTCTACATTCTGTCAGACATACATCTCTCCTTTCCACTGTGTAAAAGCATGGCACTTTTATTAATAAAAAGGTTATGTGGTCCTTGGGGAGTGAAGTAGCTCTGGGTACAATTTATGACCTGAGGGCCTTTTGTGACGCCCACTCCAAAATGATTGATTGATTGATTGGTTGTCTGCACAGCTGGGGTTCTTTCATCCATAAAAAAGTAGATTTTTAAGGTTGTCAAGTCACAGAACACTTATATAATTTAATCTTCCTTTGACCTGAGGTGCACCTTTCTCTCCCACCTCTACAACCTTCCTACTCAGAGAAACCTGTCGCAGAAACTAAACTAATTGGAGAAAAATAAACAGGAAATTAATAAAACTAATTCTCCCTCACTTTGCATTCAACCAAAGATGTAAATATCTTTTAACGAGCAGATTTATTGGACAACCACCTCATTTAGCATGGCTTAGAAGACATCCGTTAGGAATGCCTGAATGAACTCCACATTAGGTAAGAGTTTTTATTAGGCCATTAGTCAAGCATCAAGTGTCTCAGTGTGATACACATCAGTTAGCAGTGAGTTTGTGTTGCTTACACCTTATAAAAGCAGTTGATGTAATGTTAAGAGTCACACACATGTTGGCAGTGTATTTTCATTAACAAGTATAAAACACATTTAGAAGGCTAAACATCACCTGGCAGTGTTCAGTTCTCTCACAAAGAGACAGATATATGCATGTGTTGAATATTTCAGTGAAACAGGTTGGTGATGAATTGAGATAATGGTGAGAGTTTATTACTTGAAGAATTATCATTTAATAAAGCATGTACAGAGCAAGCACCATTAACAAACTTGCTGCTACTATTTACTATTACTTCGTGCAGCTTATTGAAGTTTGCACACATTTGTAATCACTGTAATGATTTCTCAGACTGTCTTTTGCACCACTGGTTTAGAATAGGGGAACACTATTGTGACTAAAAGCAATCACTGCTTCAGTGAATAGACAAATCAGTTTTATCGAGAGAGTTTGTTTGGTGGCATGCAGTTATTTTGTCTGAGTCACTGCTAATAGTGTTAGCAGAGCACAAGATAAACGAAGTTACAGGCTTAATTTCAGCTCAACATGCTCCAGCGTAAGTGAATGAAGTATTGTACTGAGTTGGAAATGAAGCATGTGCTTGTGCTGGCTTTCATCTTCAGCTTTGAAAAGGTTTGGGGTAATACTTGAAACAGTCTAAGTTAATACTTAATCATTTATGTGTGCTTTGGTGGCAGGGACATACTGTGTCTTTATCATGCGTATAATGTGTGTGCAAGGTTTTCACGGTGCATTCACGCAGGATGCAACATAGCTGCAGTGATTGGCCACTTATGTATCTGTAGCTCTGCAGTTGTGTTGTTTTGAACATATGATTTACAAACTCTGCTTGTCAAATGTTTTCTGATGCATCGGCATCTGATGCACCTTGTTAATGATGCAGCAAAATGATAATTAAAATTAAATTATATTATATAATAACACTATTATTAATTACAATAAAATTCTCTCCACTGGAATTGAAGTAATTGTGACTTGTTGTCACCTGCTCTGGTTTTATGACCCATACAAGTTTACAGTCAGAAAGTTATGATAAACTGAACAGGGCTCCAAGTGAATATTACCTCATGTCTTCTTTAACTTTAGTGAAAAAAAGGTAATAAATCTGGGTTTCACACAATAGATATTATAACAATATATCTGTATAGTATTTTTACATAGTAGCTGTGTAGCTATAATTAGATGCTCATAATTTATTATTATTTATTATGCGTGAAAGACACATAATAAGTCCATCATCTACATTAACATTTTGTTAAGATATACAGTAAATCTCAGACATTGGTAGCTTATATGAAATGTGAAAGGCTGTGGGTGTGTGATCTCAGACAAAAGGATATTATGCTGAGATGACTGCAATCAACTTACTGCAGGGAATTACACCCTAATAAAAGAGTTCATATGTTAGAGTGTTTTTGTGAGTGTGTCTGATTATCTTCCCAGTATCATGGATGATTATTGTAATTAGCATGTTACAGGATAAGATCAAGATTACTTTTCCATACACGGCTACTGAGCATAAAGACGACAATACACACAATCATATACACAGACCAAATGAAGGGGTTAGAAGATGTGAAACCAATATTCAACATAAATATGTCCCTCTCCTAATGTCACAGTGAATATGAGACTGTAGGTTGGATCCATCCATACACAGTGTATAAATCAACACTTAACAAGCCCTAATGAGCCTTAACGATCCTATAAGCCCTTGATTAGAGGTTGATTATCAGGACAGCGGGCAAATGCAAATGAGTGTTTACCAATGGCCTTTAGCTGTTTGTGTGTGTGTATGTGTGCAGGTAAAGGTGTGTTGTTTGTGTTTGTGGGTCTCGGTTTGTTCCTGCAAGTGTATGAGCATATGTGGGTGTGACTGTGCTGATGTGTGAGCCTTCAGGGATGAGGTGCAGACTGTGGGTGAAAGTGTGTTTGCAATCCACCTTTGAGCGGGAAAAAAAAGAGGAATTGCAGCAGTCACCCGTGAAACAAAACACTTTCTCTCTGCTTGTCTGTGTTTCTCCACCTTGCTGCTATTTGCTTAAGACAGCGATGCATTGCCTTGTCTGAGTCCACACGTTCAGTGATGTCCAAAATACGCTGAAGTGTTCAGTTGTTTTTGCTTTTATTAGTGTAGCTATTATTATATTTATATTATTATATGATACATTAAAATAAGAGCTGTTGCCCAAATGAACAAGGGAGGAATGAATCAGGAAAACTTGAAAATTAGTGAGTCATTTGTAGTTCAGATATAGTAACATTTACTTAACACTTTCAACACAACACATGTTGAAAGTGAATATGTGGTGTGGGATAAGGGGCATCTAACCCATATATATGTACACAGATACTAAGTGTAACATTTACAAAAAAGCCTTTTGGTGTACAAAGTGAACACAACAATGAGCTCAATATTTTAGGAAGAAAAAAAGAATAATTGACTAAAAGATTAAAATTCAATAAAAACAATGGACCTAAAACAGATATCTCAACCACAAATAACCTATAAAAATAAACAAAGCTGCAGGACAATATGGAGGAGATGAGGGGGCACAGTGGTCACAGTTTACACGTGGTCTCGTAGCCAGAGCTTGCTCAGTCCTCTCACTAACCTACAGGATACATCACAAGCATTCAGTTCTCTAAAGAGCATCAGCCAAAGGCCCACTATTTACAGTACACTGGCACACTTCACGATCACCTAGCGTCTGGGAGCAATAGTCACAGTTTTAGGGGCAGAGTCCTTCTCTGTCCCACTGACTCAATCTCTCAGTGTTACCTGTTATCACAACCACTTCTCCTGTGCATCTCCCTCACAGATGCATCTTTGCTCTGGCTGTCTCGCAGTCACATCCCCTCCTGCCAGTGGTCTGATATCCTTGTCTCTTCAGGTCACCATTCTAATTCTTATTCTTCTCTTTTCCTCTGGCCTCCTGTCTTGTTCCTCTGACATGCTCCTACCCACCAGCCTGCTCCTCCTCCAGCCTGCTGCTCCACCATCATGCTACACTTTTACCAGAATGCCGCTGCAGCTCTGCTTTCTTGCCCCAGTTCTCCCAGCCATGCTACTGGGCCACAGCTTGCCACAGTTGTTCTGATTCTGATAATTAATACAGGAAATAAAACAAAACTTGTATGAAACATTGATTTTCAAAACAAATACATGGACATGCAATAAAACCCCCAAACACATGAACAATGAAACTCCAAAACATTTGCAATTATAAACAATGCAAAGAATCCCACAGAACCAAAAGTGTGTTACCTGTGATAAATACAGCTGCATTAATGGGTAGGCAAGCAGAGGATTATGATGTATTTATATAAGATGTAGGGTATAGTGCTACTTTTAATCACAACAGTCTAGGATAAATGTTGTTTGGAAGCTCATCTCACTGAAATGACATTATTATTTTGGAGAATGCCTTATGCAGCAATAACAAGAGAAAAAAATACTCTTGCAATACACTTAAATTTGTCTGCACATGCAGTAAGGAAACTATGACCTTAAATATTATACATCACAGTGAGGAACATTAATATAGACATATTTCTGAATGACAGAAAGCTTCAACAGATTAAGGATTATTATATATCGTCATGTTAAGTATCTTTGTTTCGCATGACAACATTAGCATGCGAAACAATACAAAGTAGCTACAGCTCACACTGGTTGGTTTACAGTACTTTAAAGTAAAGTACTGGACAAATTACATTAAAAACTCTAGTTATTACACTGCAACTTACAGAGAAAACTGATGTCAAAATTGAATGGCAGCGTGTACACTGTTAGTCAGAATCTTACTCAGAACCACAGATGGGTTATCAGTGGGTTATTAAAGCCACTATTCTCTGCTCATGGATTGAAGATAACATAAAAGGACAGAAAAACTTCAATACAAACACAAACATTTTAACCAGCAAAGGATTTTGTTTGTTTCAACGTGCCACTAAGGATTGGAAATGTGGAGCCTGGCATCTTAGTTTTATCCAAGCAGATTACCATGATGGAGCCCTGTGTGCCTTCAGGCTTTGTGCTGCTATCTTGGTACTATTGCTGGATCATTGTGATGTCACAGCTAGGGCTACAGATACCCACAGCTGATCCAGGTGCTTGTCAAGCTAACCGGCTGGCATTGCAACCAGTGTTGGCAGAAAACACAAAAGCCCACACTTATTAAGAGCTTATAGCTTCTCTGTGGTCCTTAAGCTTGTTTTTCACAACATTAAATCCTGAAACAGCCCAGTGTTTCTCCTGCTTGATTATAATTGGCTTAATAAATTCATAACACATCCCTGTTTTCATTCTCTAGATGTCCATGGATTTTCTGTAATTATCAACAGCTCTTGAACATCCTGTGTTAAATCACAAAGTCACTGTGGTATTTGAGATCAGATGCGAGTGGGAACGTGTGTTAGCAAACCTGCAGCAGTAACCAGAGAATACATGCTCTATTGAGTGTTTGTCATTAAATTTGTCATTAAATTGAAGTGTGAAATAAATAAAGTAACAATTATATGTCCTTTACGGTAGATATCAGTGGCCAATGCATCCATAAGAGTCACATTTATGTGCACAAATGAGCAACAATCTGTCATTAGTGAGGACAGTTGGTACAAATTACCCAAATGCAAAAGTCTCATTTCTTTTTTTTTAGCTTTTTGTGAAAAGCCTTTTGTGGCAATTTGTTGGAAAACAACTAAATAATTTTACCACACCAGTGACATATTGTGCTGTATTGTATTTGCTAGTCAAACACCTCCAGTGACAAACAGAGCTGTGACTTGACCTGTAGCTTTCTAACAAAAACACTGACGAACCACAAGTCTAACTCACTGATTGCAATTATAAACAAAAAGAGCTTGATGTTCCACTGCTATTGAATCTACCTTTGCCCCAGTAAACATCCATGGTTTCAAAAAAGTGGGGGAAACCCTTTGAACTGTGTCCTTACTCTACCACACTCAGCTGCTCTTACTGCTACCAGCTGCAGAATTAAAGAAAATCAATGACGGGGTTAAACAATTTTATAAACAGCCAGTGCCACAATTGCTACTGTTTCAATCTCCTCAAAATGTCTTGGGTTTCGCTCTCCTATACACGGGGTTGATAATGTTGTTTATTTCCATTGCATCACACCATTAGGCTGTGGAAAACAAATAGTTTTAGATTTTCACATTTGTTTTCATGTTAATAATTTATTTATTTTTTTAAAAACTGGAGGTTAGTGATCTCCTTAACTTTTCTTTTTGTTTTTAGAATAGAAAGAACCTGGGAACTGGAACTGGAACTGTTCTCATGGTTTTGACAAAGCTGTCTCCTAAAAATCACATTCCTATACAACTGAACTGCAATCAATGATTACATTTTTATGAGAAACATAATTGCAACCGGATTATGTTTTCTGTCAACATAAGGACCATATGTTCACAATTAACGCAAATGACAAGTTGCAAATATTTTAATCTTTAACTTATGAAAATGCGATGACTTATTTGACTTTACTTGCACTACTACTGCTAATAATATAGATCAATCTCGCACTGATGAACTTGGAACATTGGACTTATCCAGTACACAGCATGTTATACTGCTAAAACAACTATTATAGTATTATAAAGTAGTATACCCACTTTTATACATAGCTAGTTTACTGCTGTATATGCTGCATATTTTTATTGCTGTATATTTAATATTGTGCTGAGCAAATGCAAATGAAATTTCATTTTGTGTATATTTTAACCCGAATGACAATAAAGACTAAGTCTAAAACATTGTGAGGCTGTTTGTGGACTTCTGTGCCATCAGTATTCCTCTTTGAAAGCATCAGGTCATTAAAGCAAATCTGCCCAAGAAAGATATCATTAGAAATATGTAGATTCTGGTTAATATTAGGTATGAACCTTACAATCACTAACAGTGCTGTCCTTTGCTTTCTGCTATTCACAGCTTTGCTTAATGCGTGTTGGCCTTTCAACTCCCTCAATTTGTTGCCTCATTCTCCACACTCTTATCTCACAGGTTAGACGAGCAACACTGATGCAGTGTGTGGCCAAGCTGCCCCATTTCATTTTTGATGGTAATGAATAATGAGGTTTCAGATTCAAAAAGAGCAATACATAGGAAAGGCCAAGGGAGCCAATTACAGCGAATAAAGGAAATATTATCAATGTGTTTTTAAATCAAATTAGCCTGACACAATAGGTTTCATTACATGGCAACACTGGAAGACTTTGAATTACAGACCACAGGTTGTGGCCACGAAGTAACACACTTGTTATGCATAAGTAAAAAACTATTGTGTGCCAATAGTAATACTACTGCTGCCTAACCTGCCATAAGCACACACACACACACACACACACACACACACACACTCCTCCTTGTTCAGTAGTCCCAGGCATTTTATACTTCCCTTAACCCAAACAACAGAAGTAAACCCTCACA
>OMLM01016214.1:0-15293 GCA_900302695.1 Helostoma temminkii | reverse complement strand
AGTGATAGTAGCCGGAGAGGAAGAATGAGAGATGGAGAGAGAAACATGGAGGGGGCAAGTATGGGATAGAAAGGGTTTTAGAGATTGGCTAGGACAAGGCTTGGATTAATTCACCAGCCAAATGCATTTGGGATTAGTAGACCATTAAAAGAGCATAGACATACACAAACAAGCACGGCTCACATTCACACCGTCTTCCTCACATGCACACATACAGGGTAGATGGACTTTAGCTGTTGCAGTGACCCTGACCTCTGTCTGTTTCACTTTTCTGATCTTGTGACTCCCAAAACAGTGTGAAGAGTTAGTTTCATGTGCTCATTTGCCCGCGAGCCCATGAAACAAACTCTTCACACTGTTTTATAAATGCGATTGTGTTTGTGTGTGAGCTGTTGAAAGTATGTGTTGATGTTAGATGATGGTGAAATACCCCTTCACGTTTTGTGTACTTTATTGTGTTGCAGCATCATTTTGTCCATCAGTCTACACTCAGTATAATCTTATATAAATAGTATATAGTAGTTCATTGATTTGCAGGAGCTCCTTTGGCAGCAGGTCACAGTCTTCTTGGCCGGGACTCTACAAGCTTCTCACACCAGGATTTTGGGCAGTTTTATTCAATTCTTACTGACAGATCCATCAGACTGGATGGAAAGTGCCTGTGAACAAACATCTTCATGTATATCCACAGATGAGGTTTAAGTTTGAGCTTGTCTTCCTGATGCCAACAGCGCTGTCTTGGCTGTTTTGTTGAAATCTGTATTGCCTGAATCTCTGGTAATGGGCATTCCCTCCTTAAGGATCTCTCTGTATTTGGCTGCATTCATAATTCTTCACCTAGTCCTGCACCCATAGTATGATGCCGCCAACTCCATGCTTCAGTGTGTGGTATTAGCCAGGTGATGAGCTGTGCTCAGTGTTTACTTTACAGCTTTAAAGCATGTCTCGTCAGACCAGACCCCTTTGCTCTGACTCCTGGTCCTACAAATGGCATTTTGCATACTGCAAGCAGGTCATGGCTTCCGTCAAACCACTTCACAGTAAAGGCTTAACTGGTGAAGAGATCTGGTGGTTCTAAATCTTTTCCACTTATAACTAGTAAGACTATTAGGTGAGACTACTAAGCTCCTTCTCGTAACTGGTATAGGATAAACTTTCCCATTGTTTTACACTAATCTAGAGGATATGTCAGTATTTATATATGTGATTTTCCAGTTGATATTACACATGTTGCACAGGCAAGTTGAGTGTCTCTCTCTCTCAAATGCATGCTTACATATCCGAGTCTCTTTGTTCAATCACAATCCACAATATATATAGAATTTTTTAAAAATCCTGCTGTCACTTCATGTCCCTTATTTTCTAAACAGAACCATTATCACAGAATGATTTGGAGCCACATTTCTATGGAAACCAAATAATATCAACAAGCTGCCAATAGATCACATCAATATGTTCAATTCAATGCCTGTCAGACTCTCTCACACACATAAATACACACACAAGTGCACACAGATCCAAGTCATTAAGCACTAAGAGGGACACTTAGGGACACACAAAGTTGGATCAATAAGTGAATTAATATCGATGAAACTCACACAAATCGCTGACGAGTGATAGAGCTGAGCTTGCTAAATCAAAGAGAATTGGATTGAAAGGTAAGATAGAAGTAAATTATATAGTTACCGCACTGTATGTGCATAATCTGATGCTGACAATGTTAAGCAGAGTGAGTGTTAAAGCAAGGAGTGCATCACACAGCGATAGGTCCCAGTGAGATTATAGTGACACAACAGTCGCTATAAGAACAGCATATTAAATATGGCTGCATGTTTATCAAAAAAATGTAGATACCTATAGGGTAAACATCTCTTTTTACAACACTCCTCCACAAATCAAAACACTTCAGTCAGTGTCACAGTCGGCAAATCGATTATTTAATGGCATTTTAAAATAACAGTGAATATATATATGGTTGCCATAGACACATAGCAGATCTACAAGGTTGTTACCTGCTTGTGCCTGCTTGTGATATTACCTCTCTAAGTAGGGAAGCGGATGAAAAATACTAGCACATAATGCCGACAGAGAAACAAGGTCATCAGCTATTAAACATTCACTGTCGTGTTATGTGATTCCTGCTTAATTGACCAAGTGAAGATTGGGTTTTATCTCGAATATATTTCACAGCTGGTTGCAACAGTTTCACTACCATAGAAATACAATCCAGTTGTACATGTACTCAAACAAAAAGGTCACAAAGCTGTATGAGTTTTCCTAAAAACAGAAGCCCAATAGATGTGGATTCAGTTTGTAATAGAACATAACACTGTTTATTTATTGCATTTTATGTAGAGAAATACAAATTCAGTGCAGACTTTAAAATTGTTGTCTTCAGATCCAGCAGCAGCCTGTTCCAGAGTCTGGGTGCATACCAACTAAACACAGCCTCAGTGTCGATGTTAACTGTCAGTGCAGGCTGACAGGCCGCCACAGTGTCTCTGACTACCAGGACGCCCTGATAACAGGGATGGCGCACCAACTGGGAATAGTGCAGCAGTATGTAAATTTTACCTTGCAAAGTCACAGTGAACACACATTTAATATCTATCCATCTTAGGGCTGCAATTACTGTATTTTCATCACCACTTTATCTATGATTCATAGTCACTGTGATAATTAGGAAAGCGCTAATTACCATCCACATTTTACAGTATTTTTTCTGAAGCTTAAAGATTCAGTTTTCTTCACAGAAAAGAAAAAAAATCACATTTGAGCCAGAACATGTGAAATGTTTCAGATGAGGTCGTATCCTGTGGTCAGCTCTGTGGTTGTGGGCAGAAACACATCAACAAACACAAACCTACCTCAGCACATTTCATGTCCAGTAGTCTGATATATCCCAACACTTTCTCTTTCCACCTGCCCTGTTTGCCACCTGTTCATAGTAGTACTAGTTTTCATAGTGTGTACAGACAGTTAGGTACAAATCCACCTGTTTCCAGCTCTAAGCTGAAAAGCAATGTTCTGATTTTTCAAGCAGATTTTCCAGCTAAGGGACAAATTATCTGCTTCAGCTCTGAGGTGCAAATTATGTCTCTCCTCTGTGTCACGCAGATATTTGAACTGTGCGGGGTTTTCATTTGAATAAGACTTCTGAATCAAAAAAAGTCACGCAGACACACCACCGACTGGTCAGATTATGTTCTTCCTCCTCTCATTACCACTGATGAGGAGAAAAGTAACAGCGTGCAACAGCCGTGCTGTGACACACTGAGACCCTGTGATGTGAACCAACAAATGGAGCATGCTGCCCTCTTGTGTCTGGCTGAGAAAGAGCTTGTATTAGAAAATCTCAATTATGCATCATTTTAAAATGATGGTTGTTGAGCTGCGGGACTTGACAGATTTACACAAGGTGAAATTCCTCGCAAGTTAAAAGGACAAAATCTCACATACACATACACTGTGTGTCTGTCTGCCTGCCTCTGCATCCCCGCGGACAGGTTCATCCTGTGATGGTCATTCCTGTGCGCTCCGCTGCATTCCTGCAGAGGGATAAGCTGCATCCCGTGCCTGGATACGGCAGCATGTGATCGGCTTGTGATGCCGGCTTGTGCGCAGATGACTTTCTGGTCTGAGCCCGACTGTACTAGTCTGCAGACCCCGAGGAGGCGAGGCATATGGGAAATCTTTCTCACTCTCCCGGGTCTTTCTCGCAGTTTCCGCACATTATACATTCTTGAGTTGTGCGGCTGATCGTCATGCGTCACCACGTGGTTCAGATGGTGACAAATTCAGTCAAAGATTAACTGTAGTCTGAGGATTTGAATAAACTTAATCAATTGTTTCTCACAGTACTTTGTTACGGTTTTGTAAATGTTACATTTGATGTTTTACATGTTGTCATTAACTGAAACAGTTTTATTGCACAAAGTAGCACCACAATAAAGTTACATTTACTACAGTACTGTACTGTAAGTACAACTTTAAGCTACAGACACTGATCCCTTTATGAAACATGATGCATTATTACTGATTAAACTATCAAATTGTTACACTGACTGTGTATTAATACTTATACATTAAAGTATTGCTTCTTTTAATCACCTAAAATTTCTTCCTGGACAAAAATCTCTTTTACATGTCACCCTCACAGCATTAAATCAGTTTATCTCCTCTGTGTTTGCATATTTTTACAGCAAAGACATCTATCACGCCCTCATGATGAAATAAGCATAACATTTCATCAGAGCGGAGCAGATACAAAAAACATGCAAATATGCAAGATTTTAAGTTTGTTTTCCCTCTTCTGTAACAATGTAAAATATCACAGAAACACCAGTGACATTAAATCCTTGAGCTGTGTGTGCAGATGCCATTGTCATTAATGTGGCATGAAACTCACAGCATCACACACAACATGTAAGATCATAACTAAGGACTTTAATGTCAAAACAGCAATTGTATGTGAGTGAGAGAACATTCAAATAAAGGGAAACAATGGCACACCAAAGACAACCAAACTAATATACTATATAGCATTTACTTGATAGATGGTTTATGTTTTCCGAAATGTGTCTTTAGTTTTTCCTGTTCAGTTACTGTAAATGCAGCCTGAAATGTAAAATGCTTGTTATTTTAAGTCCTTCATACGGGCAAAAGCTAATAAAAGCCTCTGTTGACAGCCAAGCTAACAAAGGAATTACCTATAACTGTTTACTTGCATTTTAAGTGTGTTTCATTCTGTAAACACATGGTACAAACATGCTTTAAAGTTATAGTCCATGTTACCCAGTATCATCATGCTTGTGTTTTGTGAATAATATTTTAAGAATGTATAATATGTATCTTAGATATATATTTTCACTGTATTTTTTAACATGCTGAGAGCTGTCAGTCATGAATGAAACTGACACGTGATGTTAAGTGAAAGAAATGTGAATGTTGTAGAGCATCGTAGACACATTCAACTTTCCAACTGTCTGGCCAAGAGTGAGATTGGTCGTACTCATACTGTAATGAATTCAACATTTTCAGTGGAAAATTGTACTTGTAATACACTCTCATTTACCAACAGTGTATCATCAGCTGAAAGGGACTCAACACAGTGACTTCTGTGCCGTTGATGTAACATACATGCAAGTTTATATGGACGCGGTTAATACATTATTGAGACTCACCGATTTAAGCAGAGTTTGGCTGTATTGAATTTTTTGAAAGTTTTACATCACAATAGCACAACACCTAATTCAACAAAATGCAGTGTCTGACATTAATTTTACACTTTCTTAACAGCACGTACACTCTTGATCATGCACACATTCCTAGCCTAGCCTCTGCAGAGGCAGGAGACTGGTGCACACACACATTTTTGCCTGAGGTATAAAGGAGCAGGGGTCAGCTGGTCTCCAGACAAAATGGAAGAGGAATCAGGAATATTGTGCTGAGCATGTGATGTGTGTGAGTGCGCATGATCGTGTGTGTGAGTGTGTGTGTGTCCTGCTGAGCGCATGAGATCACACATTTCGTCAGGGGACAGCCCCTAAAGAACTCAATGAGTAGGGAGAGAACAGGAGACTGTTGGCTGGGTGTGAGAGAGAGAAGGTGGAGGAGGCTCGGCAGAGGGTTAGATGGTGGTGTAGTCTTCAAAAACCTGCAAACTGCAATTAGAAACATAGCAAGTGGTCGATTGTGGATCAATACAACTACCTGAAGTGTAGTTTTTATTTTCAGCGATTAATCTGCTCCTTTGAGCAGCCTCTGCTGAGTCTCAGCTCATCAGGTGGTCAGCACAGTCTGCTAAGGCTTCTGTTGTGTCCATGTTTTCTACAAGGGTTTAATTTCCACTGTCCTTAATACTGGAGTTGCTCTGACTTGTCATCATGAGGCACTTGTGCGTATCTGTAGTTCTGCTCTATCTCCTTGGGACTTCTTTATGTCAGTTTCCTCGTCCCTGCGCAAACTCAGAGTCACTACGGACCAAAGAGTGTTGCCCTGTGTGGGAGGGAGATGGCTCAACCTGCGGTGCCATGTCAGGCCGCGGTTTCTGCACTGAGGTGGTGGTTTTAGACGAGCCCCACGGACCTCAGTATCCTCACAGTGGGATCGATGACAGAGAGCGATGGCCTTTAGCTTTCTATAACCGGACGTGTCGTTGTGCTGGAAACTATGGAGGTTTTAACTGTGGAGAATGCAGGTTTGGTTACTGGGGTTCAAACTGTGCTGAGTACAGGGAATCAGTGCGCAGGAACCTTCTGACCATGTCAGTCCCTGAGCAACAGAAGTTCATCTCTTATTTGAACTTGGCTAAAAACACCATCAACCGTGACTATGTGATCTCCACAGGAACAAGAGCACAGATGGGTGAAAATGGCGAGAACCCCATGTTCTCTGACATCAACACCTACGACCTGTTTGTCTGGATGCACTACTACGTGTCCCGAGACACCTTCCTGGGAGGACCAGGGAATGTGTGGAGAGACATCGACTTTGCCCATGAATCTGCAGCATTTCTGCCCTGGCACAGAGTTTTCCTGCTTCACTGGGAGAATGAGATACGGAAGCTGACGGGAGATTTTAACTTCACCATTCCATACTGGGACTGGAGGGATGCTCAGTCTTGTGAAGTGTGCACAGATGCGCTGATGGGTGGACGCAACTCACTCAATCCCAACCTCATCAGCCCTGCTTCTATCTTCTCTTCATGGAAAGTAAGAATTTTTGATTGTCCCACTCTGACTCTGAGTGAAAATGTAAATGTGTGAGGAAAGTTATCCTTTATGAAAAGACTGAAAATTCCTTTACTCCCCAAACAAAGCCTTGCTTTGTTTCCATTTCATGCTGCAGGTCTGTCTTAAAGCTGGTTTAGCCTGTCAGTGAGAGAAAGTCTGAGCGCTAATCAGAATCAAAAGATTTGGCTGGAAGCACATTGTTTTTTATTTTTTAAAGATTTCATCCTCCGTGGAAATCCTACTTCAGAGAACTATATTCTGAGATATTCAGAGAAATCTGTTGGAAATAAGTAATTTGTAACATTTGTGTCTACTTCAACCCAAAGTCTATTTATCCTACTGTATATATACTGTACATTCTTCCCTCCATCCATATTTTCATTGTTTTTCCATACTTTCATTCCAAACTACTGGGTAAGGAACAAATATCAGTTAGCAATTAGCTGCAATAATGTTCATGTGTCAGAGCCATTTCACTGAAAATTAAACACGTGTGTGTGTGTAGGTGATCTGCAGCCAACCAGAAGAGTACAACAACCGAGAGGCCCTCTGTAATGCTACCGGGGAGGGTCCACTGTTGCGTAACCCTGGCAACCATGACCGTAACCGAGTGCCACGAATCCCAACAACAGCTGATGTGGAGTTCGTCGTGAGCCTGCCTGATTACGA
Organism: Helostoma temminkii; assembly: GCA_900302695.1. Lineage (NCBI taxonomy): Eukaryota > Metazoa > Chordata > Actinopteri > Anabantiformes > Helostomatidae > Helostoma > Helostoma temminkii. The sequence goes on along the minus strand of OMLM01016214.1, from coordinate 7,890 downwards.
CACAGGAGCAATGGACCGATTTGCCAACATGAGCTTTAGAAATGCCCTAGAGGGTAGGACTGCTAAACACACACACGTTGTGATACTGCACTTTTCTTTTCTTTCTATCACGAAACATAATTCTTTTTTTCTGTTTCATCTATCTAATCCAGTGAATAAGTTTAGGCCCAATTAGATCACACAAGACATGAGAAAAACACTGATATTTGAAATATGCATTCATACATGGCCATTTCTATCTTTCACATTTAGCAAGACTGAGTCATTCCATTTTCTTTATTTATAAATTTATTTTGGCCGTATCTTGGTTGAACAGGCTACACTTCTACCTTCTCCCAACTCATTCACAAATATATTTTAGTTCATTCTAATGTTTCTATCAAACTTTCTCTTCACCTGCTCTACTTAACTCCTTCCTGGTGCAAACCTGTACGCTCTTGACAGTTTTTTCCTCTTCTTACCTCTCTTACCATAACTTTTTCTACACTTCAGTAACTCTGATTGTTACTATTCCTGTTCTCTCATGTACCTGTACTTACTACTGTGTATGTCCTGCAGGTTTTGCCAGTCCGGTCACAGGTTTGGCAATATCAGGCCAGAGCACCATGCACAATTCTTTGCATATGTTCATGAACGGCTCCATATCTGCAGTGCAGGGTTCGGCCAATGATCCCATTTTCCTGGTGCACCATGCTTTCATTGACAGGTATGACACACAGGGAAAAAACAGCATGTATTACAGCAATATATATACCTGGTCAATTATGTTGTTTTGTAAATTACTAACTCTTTTGTAACAATGAACAAAAATGTATGTGTTGATAGTATAAGAATAGTGACACAACAAAAAGGGACAAATAATAGAAATAATGTAAGTACGGGTAATGTTGTCTCACATTCTACCGTCTTCTTTCTTTTTGTCATTATATCTTCACTCTCTGTTCCTTTGTCAGCATCTTTGAGCGCTGGCTCAGAACCCACCAGCCTGCCAGGACCAGCTACCCACGTGCCAATGCCCCGATTGGCCACAATGATGGTTACTACATGGTTCCCTTCCTGCCTCTCTATAGAAACGGAGACTATTTCCTGTCCAACAAGGCCCTGGGTTTTGAGTATTCGTACCTGTTGGAACCTGGTCAGTGTTCAACAATTAATTACAGTTTCTACAAATTTTCTTCTTTTTTCGTGCCAGACTGTCTCACCCTGTGTATCTCTACCCCAGGTCAGCGGTTTGTCCAGGAGTTTCTGACACCCTACCTCGAGCAGGCCCAGCAGATCTGGCAGTGGCTCCTGGGAGCTGGGATCCTCGGGGGTGTGATTGTAGCAGTCGTTGCTGCGCTGCTTGTTGTTGCAAGACGGAAGTGGAAGCGTAACCAGAGGAGAAAGAGGGCGCCAAGCTTTGGAGAGAGACAGCCGCTACTGCAGAGCAGCTCTGAAGAAGGTTCAGCCTCGTTTCAGACGACTATGTAACACACACAGATACTGTACATACTGTAAATGAATATGAGTTGTACACGAATGTGCAAACTATTTGGGACACTTAGTGTTTTAATTAAGTAATTAATTGGGATGAATTCTGATTTTGAAGACCTAATTAATTATTGATTAGTTATTGATAAATCTGTTGAAAATCTGTTGTTTTGAGTCACTAACAAATCTTTAAAATGTCAGTTCAACCAAAACACTATGATGGAATGATTAGGGTGATGGTGACTGAACCTTTGAGGTTTGAGTCAATTTAAATGTAGATTTCGGAAAAAGATAAGGAACATGGCAGATAAGATGTCCCTAGTATTTTATACATTCACTAAATACTTAATATATTAAATATATCTGTCATATACACGGTAACAGCCTTCCAGAGCATTAAGTGTTCATTAATACAACACAAGTTCAAATGAAAACATAAAGATTTATACACTACATGGACTATTTCTTGTGAGTATTTGAACTAAACAGTAACTCACTACTACTACTTAACAGTCAATGACAGAAAAAAATGTGACTGTATTCCTTCCTTGGCAACTTTTTCTTGAAATAAGACACATTTTATGTAATTTATTATTTCATTATAGGACACTTTGTCTGAGCCTGATTTTATTCACTGTGTATTGAATACTGTAAGATTACTAATGTATGTGAACCAGTAAAATAAAATTCCACTACAGCTCAATGAAATGTCAAAAGCAAAAGATGTATTTTAGATGATTGTCACAGTAGAGATTGCTCAGGTTGTTAAATCACATTGTTTGCAACATACAGAAGGTGCAAAATATAACTATGAAAACCTGAAAACAGTTTAGGATTTTACTGGAAAATCTTCCATAAAAAACTAATTCTACAACAAGATCTTTGTGTTATCACTGGTGCTCACAGACCACATGACATGGAAACATAGGTATTATCATGAGAATAAAGATGAATCATGAATATTCATGCTCCATTAAACAAATTCCTGATTTTTACTGTGATTTTTTCCTGATCTTTTGTTTACACAAGAATGTTGACTTTGGTGTTATTAGAGGTTGTCGAGCATATAATTAGCTTTGATTAACTTTTCTATAATAAATTTAGCAATGCTGACATACATACTGTGAAATACATGACGACATTAGAGATGAGGTCACTGATGTATGTCAAGCTACAGCCACTGTAAACAATGTAATTTGTTAAAATATTAGTTTCTTAGGTATATGCTTCTTACAGTAAATTAATATATGTAATAAAATAAATAGTGTTACAATAGTAAATAACTTCTACATGCAGGTAATCATGGTATAATAAATAGAAAATCTTTTATTTCTGATTAAAAAGAGAACAATCCTGAAAATATACATATAATTTAACCTTTGAAAATGTGTAAAATTCAAATGCTAATTACAATTTGAGAGAATACAGTAGTTTCAGTCACAAAATCAGAGACATCAAGAGGCTGATTCATTGCAGGAACCAGGGGCTGTATTCACAAACATCCTTTGAATCCTCTAAAGGAATCCTAAATTAGCCTGAAAACTCCTAGCAAGGAGCCCCAGCTTAGGAGTGATTTATGAAACATCACAGCGCAACCCTGAGGGATGAAGGGACAAAATCTCAGGGATGGTTGACCCTGGTGTCCTTAAAATATGTAAAATATATGTTGTACTGAGTGGAATGGCTGCTTTGTTAATGGGTTGTTGAATTAGCCATGTCACATGATTATCTTGTGTTTTAGGTTGGTGTTGGATATGGTGTCAGCAGGTTTAGCTGCAGAACAACAACTGCAGTTCCTGCAGCAATTAGTAGCTCCAGGCCACTGTTCATATACATATAAATCACTGTAAATATAAATTATATAGCCTTCCTGTGGGACATGGTGATTGACATAAAACTGAGATCTTTGTTTCCTGACTCTCACTACACTCATCACAATAAAGACATAATGTGCTCTGGGTGGTGATGAGCACTGATATAGTAAGAAGTGGTTCAATTTCATGTAATGTAATTATAACACATGTATACACAGTTTTTCTACCTCTCTGTCCTGCCATTTTCTCCTCTAAAAGTCCTCCTCTCTAATCCTAACAATTCTTTACCTTTAGGGCACTTAGTGAATTCTTTATACACATCTTTACTTTATGTATCATGTACATGTAATCTTTAAGGGAAATTCTGACAAAATGTCATAATTTCAAGGAGTTTTATCACCAGGAGAAACTCTTAAGACTTAAGGCTTAAGAAGCTTTGTGAACACGGCCCCTGGTGTTTCCAGTGTGTAATTTTCTCTTGACTGTGTGTCAAAAGTACAAATTAATTTTTGATATCCCACCAATATCCAAATGTCTTTTAACCAATATATTGCCAACAGCCCTTTGCCAAAAACTTTCACATAACATAAAATTCCCTATATTAAAAATTAAATAAAAAATCATTTGACACACAACAAAAATACTGGTTTGACCTGTAGAGGAAGCCTGCTTTGTATAAACACAGTCTCATTTAGACTGAACACATGATGTTAAATGAGAAAATGAGACTGGATCAAGTGTCTATTGTGATTCCACCCCGTCCTCTTTTAAAAGCTAATCTCCTCTCATACCTTGATGACTGAGAGTCACTAACCCATCTATAGATAGTTATAGTCCTGTTCCATGTTCCAATTAACCCATAAAGGGTCAGTTTGTAAAACCTGAAACACAAGTTATGAAGGTTTTTAAAAACTAACACAATAAATACTGTTTTATTACAGTTAACGTGCTCAAATGTTAATGGCTTATGTTTTGGATATGAATACAAATGCAAGTTGAACAAAAGGAAGCTCTAAAGTGGGTGGCTGTAACAAAATAGTCTTTGGTCAGTAGAGCCTTGTTTGAAGCCACTTTGGTTTCAAGTGGAATTTGAATAAAGCTGAGAGTAAACAATTCATTTGGCAGACACTAATATAGGAACTTGGCATAATTTACATATTTGATTTGCCCCTTTTCTTAAGTGCAGAAAACAGTTTTTCCTGATCCCAGTGTGATGTTTCACCCCTCGTCCACTAAAAGATCAAGTCTCTCTTGGGTAATTTTATTATCTGTTTTTGTTTGTAGCTACAGAATTGAAGGTTGTGTCAGACCCTTTGCTCACATTAGACTCCAACATGAGAAAACACAGCTACTCCTCTGAGAAGGGGAATCTGGGAAATGATGAAATCCTACAGCAACTTCAGAAAACAATGTATCACAAGTGGAACAGCCGTGCAGTGAGCTGGTCTCTGTTTTTCTGTAGAGCAAAACAAAACTGTTGTTACTCGACTCTTGCTGAAGGCCTTGTCCTGCTGGAATTGGTGTGACCATAAGCAGGGACATTTACCATTTTAAATAATAATACAGTCTATAAGTATTCAAGTTCTTTTGGCCAGTTAAAGACATCCACAATATGTATCTTGGCTACTTGAACATGTACACATTTTCAAGTAGCCAAGATCAGAATATTACTTTAAATAAAGAACATACTGTACGTCCCAAAATGTGTAATGGTTGCTGATCGTGAAGTGTAAAACCAGCTCTGATGTTTTATCAGCTGAACGACTCCTTGTTGAATTCAAAGGTTGTTCCAGAGGATCGGGTTGAGTTGCAAAGTCTGTGGAGAGTCCTGGAGATGCCCTTTGGTCCACAGCAAAAAACTCCGACTCGCTTACTGAAAGCACACCACAGAGACAGTAATATTTGAACAATTATAGCTTAACTGTAGTAACACTCTTAATTACAAGTCTACTCACTGTTTATTGGTCTTCCCAATCTCATCTAAAAGCAGCTTCCACCTGGGTCGACCAACCAGCAGCCTCGAGGTGAGGGGGCGGTACTTCTCCTCAGACATGCTCTGAAAAAACAAGGTACACACAGAAAACATCAGGATTTTTTTGTAAGAAATACAAATACATACTAAAATAGTCAGGTTTGAACTAACATCAACATGATTAGGTTACCTCCTGCTTACAAACACTTGCAATTTCATGAACAAGATACATTTCATGTCTTCATTATTAAATACACAAGAAAAGAGGGCCATGTAAAAAAAATCCCCAGCTGCTTTTATTGTTTATGTATCAGCCCCAAGCCAGCATTAAGCTACGATAAAATCAATCACATTTACATAAACATTTACATCATAGTAATCACACAAAGAAATAGACTCCAATATAGTTTTTGTCACAATTTTAGGTTTTACTGAAACAAAAAATAAAACTCAGCATGCTGGTTCAGTTTGGGCTGTCTTAGAGACTAACAACTCACTAAACTCTCTGTATATCTCTGTGTCTCTCTGTAGACAGATCTGTAGACAGATCAGGCACAGCAACTCTGACCTGATACGGCTCAGGACCTTTGTATAAACAAGGTAATCTGATTTCCTCCCTTTAACAAGACCAGTTCCACAGAAGAAGATCAATAAAGCTAAGTATCAGTGCAGAGTAAAAGCTGGGTGCCTTCCAGAGCAGGAAGAGAAAAAACAAACAAGCAGCCTATGAGATAAGCTCCGCTGAGTGCTTAGTATAATATACGGGTAAATGTTCATGTCACAACCGTCTTATTCATGGCAGGAATGTGGTTTCACAGCTGCTCGTAAATGTGGTGAATCAGTGAACTGTGACAAAAGCAATTCCCTCCCCGTCGGGGAATCGAACCCCGGTCTCCCGCGTGACAGGCGGGGATACTCACCACTATACTAACGAGGAGAAGATATCTACTCAAGGTAGTAATTCAATCTCATAAGACTGAAATACAGAAGACATTAACAACAATTTGCTTTTTATCAGTATTGTCTTATTTATTGCTTTTTATTGTTCTGTCTTGTTATATTTTTAATATATATGCATTTTTACAAAAACACAGGGTACAAGGAAAATGTTTGTAATCTGAATTAAAAATTACTTTCCTTGTATAGATAAAGAAAGGATAAATAAAAACTACTTTAAAATACCACATAATTCAGAAAGAGCTCAGCAAGCAGAGGAACAGTCAATGGCCCGTTCACACAAAGGAATTCAAAAGACTTTGGTCTGCTGGGCTCATGCTGTGGCCTCTCTCTGTTTTACACTACCCTCTAGTGGCTCAGGTTTTTAAAATCAGAATGAATTAGTGGAGAGTAGAATGGGTATAGTGACACTGAAATACGATAAAATGAGAAGATAAATGTATACATATGTGTGAGTGCTCACGTGTGTGCATGTCAGTCTCACACCTACCTGCAGGTTTTCTGTCTGACTGACGTACAGTTTCAGGTTAAAGTAGTCTGGTCTGTTTTCCTTCCAAAGCTAAATGACAAACACAAACATGAAATGGTCAGTGTATGGAGGAAGTGGTGAGAAGTGCTGTCAGCAAAAAATTCTAGATTTCCTCATTCATCCCCTTTGTTCCTTTGAAATGATGTAAAATGACAAACAGCCACAAGGTGGCGTTGAATTCAACAAAACTGACTGTTAATAGTCTTCTCTGCAAGTGCTCTGGTGAAAACCGTATGATAAAAGCAGCAGCACATACATGTCTGTGAAGGTTCTCAGTCAACCAGGTCATGGTTACCCCAAAGGTTCTGTTAAGTAGCAACTGGACTTAGTAGTCCAGTTGCTATTTAGCAGCACATACAGACATTTTAAGGGGAAGGTAAATAAATTACTTTCTGTACTTTCAGAAATTATCTTTGACAACAGAACACTGGCAAGCTATCATGCTGATCAAATAATTACCCAACTCTGACAATAAACCACAAAAATAATTTAATACAACATGTTTGCTGTAGTAAGCAGAGTTAGTTCTGACCTTATGATGAAGGGCACAGAGCAGCTCAGCAAACCAGTAGAAGGACTGGAGCTCCCTGCAGACCCAAACAAAATACAACCTCTGCAACCTGAAACCTGTCCAACCATCACTGGTTAGACAGCAGGAAGAAAAGAAGAAGAAGAAGAAGAACAAGTGGAAGAAAAGAAGAAGCACGAAACATTAAACACTTGCTCGTGGTATTGTTATTTGTCAATGTATTTTCCACGTTTACTCACAGCAGAGCATGCAGCACACAGGCAAAAGGCGTGACTCCTATTCCTCCCGCAACACAAAGACTGACGTCATAGTTAAACACTTCCTCTGATGGACTTCCAAATGGGCCATCAACATAAAGCCTGTACAACATAAGACGTCAATTAGTCAACAAACTGAAGAAATATAAACACATATATTTATAATTTCCCCTCAGAGTCAAACACACATAAACAGATAAACATCCTATGTTTCAAATCTCACACAAGCATGCACACACACACACACACACACACACACACACACACACAATCTCAACAGCTGGTCAATCTCTTGATGCATCAGCAGTTTAGCAGTCCTAAATGTAAAAAATATAAAACATAGGTCTGTTCACTTGTTGCAG
>OMLM01016212.1:5588-29740 GCA_900302695.1 Helostoma temminkii | reverse complement strand
GCGATGGACTGGCGACCTGTCCAGGGTGGACCCCGCCTCTCGCCCGTATGCCGGCTGGGAGAGGCTCCAGCACACCTGTGACCCCTGCGAGGACTAAGCGGTTCAGACTTTGTCTGATCTGCAGTTTACATTTACAAGCACCACTTTACATGTACCACCAGGGGTTTACACATTCTAAAAGTTGCTTAGCAACTGTAACAGTATTGATGTTTTGTTCAATCCACTGTAGCAGGATCATATTTTACTGTTCATGGTGCCTTTTTTCTGGTGACTTATCAAATACTAATGCTGTGCACATTTTTAATGAATGTTATTATGGTGCACTGGTGCTCTTATCGAGAAAGCAATTATCAGTTCAGATGAAACAATTAGTCGGTTAATCCATTAGTCATTCAACAGAACGTTAACAGTGAGCAATTGATTGACTGTTTCAATCATTTTTATACAAAAATAATAATAACACACCAAATATCATCTGGTTCCAGGCTCTTAAATAAAATGAGTTATTGTAAGATTCTAAACTGTGAGGATTTGCAACTAACATTTGTCAAAAACAATTGATTAGCTAATGGAATAATCAGCATTTGCATTTCTAATCATCACATAATCAATATTTACATGATTTTGTGGAGTTTTTCCTCATTTAGGCTGCAGTATGTGTCACCTAGTTCACACTCTGAGCACTTTTGTATGTGACCTACCTTTCATCAGTGTGTGTGTGTGTGTGTGTGTGTGTGTGTGTGTGTGTGTGTGTGTGTGTGTGTGCACCCAGCGATTGACCCGGTCGATAAAAACACAATATGATGCTCAGCAGCATCAATCAACAACATGGAAGCACCCAGTCGGAGGTGTTTCACCTGTCAGATAGTGAGTGTGCAAAATGTAGCAGATGATATTTACCTACACATATAAGGTGCATGAATTCAACTGGTCTGATACTGAGAGAATTTTAAGTTTTTGTCTGTGATATGAAAAGCAGCAACTGTACTAAGAGTCTCTCTCCAGACGGTCTGACAAACAACAGTTGGTGCAGCGAGTGTGTGCGGCTTCCTGAAGTCTTATTGTTACAGTGAGACCAAAGCCAAAACCTGAGCTCGCCACTGGTAGTACTGGTGATATCATCATCAAATACACAAGAGAAATGTGTAGAAAGAAGTGATCTAAATATTGTCTAATATAAATTGAAAAGGTAACATCCTATTTCCACCATCTGTTGTCATATCACCTGTTAACAAACACCATCCAGCAGGATGAGGGCAGTTTGTTACCAGCTTTAAACCCCAACACTGTGCACACACTGGGGTTGAAGCTTTGCTGCTATGCATGTTTTTAATTGACAGGTAACTTACTGTAGTCTACTACACTGAGCCATAGATGCTGCCTTTTTGCTGCCGTTCCACAGCATCGCTGTGAGTTCCTGTGGCTTCCTGCAGTCAAATATTTCAGTTTCATAACGGCAGCTCCAGGTTTGACAGTGTTCCTGCAGAAAGTTGGAGCGACAACAAAGACAGTTTGGTGGTTAATTTACCCAAAGTTTGTGAGTTTTGGCTCTTAAAGTTTCTTTTGGCTGCACAAGGAGTAAGCAGCAGGCAAACAGCTTCACTTACCATAAAACCCCCAAAACTCTCAGCTGCTGAACCCATCTGGCCCCGAGACACAAAATGAGAGAATAAAAATGTCTACAAATATACAAACACACTGATGACAACAAGAATATCACCATTAAAAGGTCGAATGAACAGTCCATTAACAACACTGGGGGAGCGTTTAGTGGCACTTCCCTTCCCATCGCTTTAATCGCCATCATCATCATCATCATTATCGCCACATCAGGGACTAATGTGCAGCTTAATCACACTATGTGAAGTAACACACAAACCATCCTCCACTGTCAGCATGATAAGTTCCCAGTATGTGTAACTGGGCGCAGTGAGGTTTGCTTTGAGTTCTAAATCCCTCATTACAGCAGAGAACTGACGCTTTTTGTCGTCTTTGTCCTTCAGCATCAGAACTTTGTTCAGACATCTGTTTGCTGCAGTAATTACACACCTGGCCCTCACCTGTAGGTGGATCTCTGTCTGAGATGAAACATCCTCCTCAAGGTTTCCTCCTTTTCTTTCCTTCTTAATGAGGATTTTTGGAGACGTTACCTTGATCCAGTGACAGTTTCTGATAATGTGATGCGGCAAAGACCTCTGAGACTAATAAAACAGAGCACCTGTCCTGCTGAGTCCTTGAGAAAGACACTAGCTTTGTCCCAAGTCCATAAAACTTACATTCATTCAAATATGTAGTTAGTGTCTAAAACAATTTAGTTCAAGTCATCCTAATTGTTGTATTTTGTGCACAGAAATTAAATCATTCCATTCATATTGCTACTTATCCTTCAATTACACACATTATGATTAAAGTGTCATTTATAGTCATATGCCCAGTTTTCAACAGCATAGAAGCTCTAAATGAATGTTGGTTCATCCAGAATGACGTGCAGACTGTAGAGAATAGAAAACCCAATACATAACATATTTAATCCATTCAAATAATATGTATAATCATTTTTGCTTCCCTTTCCACATATAGTTATTATACTATTGCATTTTTAAACTCATTGTTCTCAATCCATAAGAAAATCGAAAATCTCAGTTTCTGCATTGAAAATAGCAAAAATCTGATGTTCTGTCTTTGTCCAACCTCGGGAAGGACACCAGTGTATGGAATAATCCAGGAATAATCCAGAACCATGATCCCCTAGGTTCAAATGCAGTAATGAGTTTGGTTTGATTGTTGTGAAGTTTAGGAAGTGCCGTGCAGAAGCACACAGGTGAGAAGCACCTGGAGACTGAAGTAAAATGTAAAAGCAGACGCTGTGGTGAAGAGCAGGGACTTCCAGCCTGAGGGTTCACCTGCTGCAGAGAAACCATTGTTATGCAGCACACACACACACACACACCTGACACAGTGTGTGTCACACACCTGACACGGTGTGTGCCGGATGTGTGTGTGTTGTCTGACCTTTAAAGTTGGGAGAATAGTGTGTGTTACCAGCATTTTCAGTGGTGAAATGAAAAAGTCAAACTTGACAAGCTCTCTCCTTTTTCTGCTTGCACTCTCTGCAAACACACATTCTTGTCTTTGCATTGCTGTGGGGACACTCCAAGGCATCCGCCCTAACCTTACCTATCAACTCAGTGTGTAACCACAGCCCATATCCTTAGCTTTAACTAAAACACTATAACCTGGACACTGAAGCCAGGCCTCAGCCCTCAAACAGATTTTTAGAGGGTTGAAGATGACCCAATACATTCGTTCATTTTCATTTCTAACATTTCTCTTTCCCCTAATGTCTGTCATGTCTCTCTCGTCCTCGTTGCTCTCTCCTCATCCAGACTCTGTCACTGGCGTCTGGCTCCATGTGAATACCAATGGCTCTTGTGGAGAGAGAGAGAGAGAGAGCGAGAGACAGAGAGAGAGAGGAAAACAGAGACAGAGAGAGAGAACATGCTAATAGGGTCGAAGTTTCTGGAGCTTGACTTCAGTGTTGGAGCATGTGTCTCTGTCTTAAAGTAACAGTTCACTTCAGCAACATCTACGCCTGTGTGGGCCTCGGTTCGGTATTATTTAATACTTGTGCAGCAACTTCACCTGCATGTTCTGAACGGAAACACAAGGTTATGATCACAGAGAGAGCTACAGGAGACTGTCCTCCCCTGAGAAACAACTGTGTTTGTCTTCAGCTGAAATGCTTGAAACGACCTGAGTTTACATTTGCCTGACAAGGAGCATCTTGTGCTTGTGTGATTTTTGACTGTCTCACTGAACAGGCTGTACCGGCAAAACGATTTGTTGCTACCTCTGACAGAAAGAAGGCAGAAAGTGATTCAAGGTGCTTTTTTGTCTGGTGTTACAGCTAAAGTAGCTCCAGTCAAATGTTCGGTCTCTAACTGACTCAGATCAGATCCCTAAAACCAAGCCTGATTCTCTGACTGATCAGACTCACCAGCTGTACCAGAATTCAGGATCGACTCCTCGCAGTCTCTAAAATAAACATGGCGCATAGCAACAACAGAAAACAGAGAGACCAGGAAGTTTCATATTTGTTGGGCCTTACATTTTGTCTGCTTTAACCATTGTTTGGAAGAAAGTCTTGTGTGTTTGAGGTCATTGTTTTGCTGTGTGATCCACTTTCTGTTGAACAAATTGTACAAATCGTCTTGGTCCAGAGGCAGCAAAGCAGGCCCAGATCATGATCCTGCCACCACCAAGTTTCACAGATGGGATCAGGTTCTTATGCAGGAATGCAGTTTGGTCCTCATCAAACACAACGCATCTCATTCAACCCAAAAAGACCTACATTGTTCCAGCAGCCTTCTGGTTAACAACATGGTCTTAAGCAAACTGTGGACAGGCAGTAGTGTTCTCTGTGGACCACTCTGCATCGAATGTTCTCCTGATAGTGGACTCAAGGACACCTGTAGTTTACTAGATGTTACCCTGGGGTTCTTTGTGACCTCCTGAGATATTGCCTGCTCTTGGTGTGATATTTGTTAGTCAGGGTGACATGGTTAGGGAGGGTGACAGTGACGTTGAATGTTCTCCAGTTGTATACAATCTGACTGACAGTTGACTGCTGGAGTCCAAACTCTATAGAAAATCTTTTGTTTCCTTCATTAAAGAAGCAGCAGTCTGGTTAACATCAACACTTCTTCTTCTAAGGTCTTCAGAAATTTCCTCTGTTTAAACCATGACACACTACAAACGTGTTGTCAGGCTTAGACTTTGATAGTGAAGACCTAGATTTTAGACAAGACCTCCCAGACTCTGCCCTGACTGTTGTAACATTGATTGAAACACCTGACTAGAGATAATTTCTGAGAAACAGATGATGACAGAGGGAAGCACAAAGAAATGTAAGAGAGAAGACAGAGGTTGAGAAAGTGCTGAAGGCACAGAGAGCGAGAATACTGACAGAAAACTGAAAGCAGTGACAGAAAAGTGAGAAAACTTCACCCAGAAGATTTCACCCCCACAACACAGAAACTTTTCCAATTCAGACTGACAGCAGAGAGAGAGAAACTTCCAGACAGAGAATGAACCATTTCCATGCTGGGCTGCAATCAGCATAATATTTCCCATAGCATTTTAAAATCCAGAATGAGATCTCATCTTTTCTCCTAGACATAAATGAGCCGTTTTTACGACTAAAGAGATTTTATGCATTTTCATCGCCGTCTCAAATATTTCTCTGGAGAAACAGCTCTATTTGTGTCTCACAGAGAGCAAAAGCTAAGAACTTTAAATGTGTCTCCATTATGGAGGGAAATTAAGGTTTCGATATTGCTCCAAAATCACAATCAGAAATATGTAATGGGTGCCTCGCGCAAATCTCAGAGCAGGTGATTTCATATTACTGTCTTATGTGTGTCTCAGTTAGGTTGTTAAGAAATCTTTGTTTTCCAGGTCACTCCAATATATCTCTCTTTTACATAGCACATTTTCCATTCAAAAAGAAGCAGCAAGGGATACCTGAAGAAGCAAAGGAACTGTTAAACCAGGTCTAACGTGCTGCCGTTAAATCTGTCCTATGAACATCACAGTATCAGCCACAACACAGAACAATTCAACTGCAGAAGAGTTTACTTTCTACAGTCCATACAGTCTGCAGTACTGGAGAAATACTGTACAATACTCTTCCACTCACAAAACCATGTCAGACTGTTAGTCACAGTGCAACTGAATCACTCGAGGACCAGTGTTGGGACTACTGCACACACTTCACTGCTATGATGCAAATATCCAAGAGCAAGATTGAAAATATATATTGCTTATGCAGCTTAATACTTAATATAATACATTTTTCTTTTCAGTATGATGTAATGTTGCCTGCCTCTAAACTGTAACGTTTTCATGTTAATTAACAGCATTTTTGATATATTAAATAAAAAAATCCAACTAGCATCATTTCTTATTTAGCTCATTTGTTTCTCTTTAAAATGTAGTTTTGTTGCTCATGTACATCTCAGATTTCTCAGATGTTTCTCATGTTACATCTTTTACCACAGACAAGGTACTGTAGACCCCATTGTAATGAGAAAGCTCACTTCAGTCTCACGAGACCAGAACAAGATCTTTTCGCTATGGGTTTTCTCTGTGTATCTCCATCATCCTATTTATAACTGTCAGAATGAAGGACGGAGATGAAAGTGTGGAAATGAACATGAAACTGTGTGTGTTAAACACAGGGGATGTGTGTGTGTGTTAATCCTGACTGGACGTATAATGACTGCTTGTTCTATTTCAACAGTATTTTGCATAAAAGACACATTTGTTCCATGGTGTCTTGAATCAAAGCGAGGCCTCAGGGTGACGCTGGCTTTGAGGTTGGAGACGGTTGCCAGTTCAAGTCCCGAACCAGACAGGGAGCAGGGAATAAAGCCTCCGGACAGCCAACAGTGCAGGGCATGAAATTAGCTTTTTGTTTCTGGGGGTATTTTTGGCCCTTTGATCAGGATTTCAGGGACATGCTGCAGCTTCTGAAGGATGAAATAATAACACAGAGTTTGAAGGTTCTTGAAGTGATACTGTACCCAAATATACATTTGGTATCGTCAAAACCCCAACTGCTGGCCTGGAGACAAGAGTCGACAGTCACAGAATAATATAACTTACAATGAGCTGAAAGTGCTGCAATACCACATTCTAGCTCATTTCTATCACCTTAATATTCATGTATGCTAGCAGTTTATGATATTCAATTCAATTTTAACTTTATTAAAGACGCAACTACAGAGAGAGGTCTATAGAACTCACACACTCAAACAACTTGTACTATTTTATTTGTACCATATTATGTCCATGCCTTATTGTGTTTTGTCCCATCCTTTAGTGTCACATATGGATGCTCAATGTGTCCTTTACAGTGATATAAACAAAGTATGTCAATTGATTGTCAAAACCAATCCAGGAAGTTTTAACCTAACCCTGACGTTTTTGTGCCTAACCCTAAGGTAGCTGTTTGTGCTTACAATGATGTTTCCGCTCTCTGATTATGATTTCTGTCATGACCAAAGATCCAACAGGCAGCTGCCACTATTCGACTCACCCGGTGCATTAAATATTGACGCCAGTAGATACCTTTAGCATTGATATGAGGTGCCAAGTGGGCTTGTCATTATGTGACTTATGGTGCATCCTGTCCAGTTAACAGTGTCAAGATTTATCAGTAGGTGATACTTGTTCTTGATATAAATCTTGAAATATAATTCTATAGTTTATATTTGCACTTGGAGTCTGTAGTATCATATGTAAGGAAATCTGTTTCAGCTCCAGTTTTGGTCTCCACCAACAACCAAAGGACATTTCTTTAGCTAAATCCTCACTTATGTTCACCAGCTGGTCTCTAACTGTGTGCGCCTGCCACTGAGCAGCTGGTGGACAGTGGCTTATCAGGACTGATGACAGTGGTGTACACACTGTACACACCAAAACTTGTGTTAGATGTTAAAGCAGGTAATTCGAAGAGCAAAGAGCCCAGGGAATAAGACAAAGGTTGGCAGTTCAGTCACTATTTGGCTTCAGGGTCATAGATGTAGAAAAGAAACTGGAAAAAACAAAGACAGTAGCTTCTGTGTTACATGAACAAATCCCAGAACATATAGAAACATTCCTCTCCACCTGTAAGCAGTTTGATTCCATTTAGAGCGTATTGTAAAATGTGTAAAAAAGGCTTAGTGAATGTCAGCAGGTAAATCAACCTGTCAGTCTCAGGACTAGGCGGCCGCCAGTTGTGTGTTGTTCTGAATGTGAAGTAGGACGGCAGTAGCTTAATCAGGCCTTAAAGAAGAACTGAAGACACATAAACGCCCCCTGAAAGTCACAGTGTTCATCTGTTAAAGTGGTTAATCACTTCAACCAAGTTAAAAACATAATGTGAACCATACAAATACAACTAAAATACAACTATGTTAAGATTTAAAAAACAACAACAGTTATTATCTAAATAATGATCAGTGCAGCACTGACCTTCCTGTCTGTGTGTGTGTGTGTGTGTGTGTCTGTATCCAAGAGCCTTTGATGCTGATGTGGTGAACATGGCCAAACAATAAACTCTTTCATCCCTCCACTCCTCCTTCCATCCTCATCTCTCTCCATCCTTTTGTCATCCTCCCATTTTCTCCCTCAAATCCTCCTCCTTCTCTACCGTCGTCTCACCTGTGAACCTCTACCTCATTAAGTCCAATCCTCGTCTCTGTCTCGCCTTCCTTTCTTCCTCTCACCTCTCCTCCCTCTGTTTTTCATCCTCCTCTCTTTCATTCCTCAAGCAGGCTTTGAAGAACTGTAGACTGGACACACCTTTGTCTGCTTTAGCACCTCTTACTCAATATATCATTAAAATAAATCTCATGCTCCTGTGATGGACTGTCCGGGTGTACCCTGCCTCTCCCCCGTACGATAGCTGGGATAGGCTCCAGCACGCCCATGACCCCTACGGGGGCTAAGCGGTTCGGAAAATGGATGGATAAATCTAATGCTATTGGTGCATTTTTTCTTGCTGATTTATTAGTTATTGTGTGGAATTGACAATCTCTTTCAGATACATTTAGTTTATGACACATAATAATTATAAAAAGGTTCACGTTCTGGTAAATCATTTTTTGTGTTGCTCATCCTGGAATCAGCTCATAAAACTTGATAACACTTGATGTACAGGTTTTAATCTCACTCAGCAGCTGCAGCTCAGGGCAATATGCTCCTTAATAAAAGGTGTTCTTCCCTCTTTGTCCTCCAGGTGTTCGTCGTCTTCCAGACATGGACCAGCGCGATGGCGCCAACGTCCACTACACCCTGCTGATCGCCTGCGTGCTTGTGGCCTTTTTTCTGGGAGCCATCTTGTCTGGCTTCCTGGTGTCATGTTACTGCAGCCGCAGCGCAGCTCACCGGGCGAGGAGGCTGGGGAAAGACCCAGAGGCGTCACTGCCCCACGCCCTGTCCCTGAGGTCCCTCGCCAAGCTGAACGGACTGCTGGATGGACAGCCCAAGGTGGGTGGTGACTGAACAGAGGCTGATGAAAGAACTGGATGGTTTTATGCTGTATTGATATAAGAAACATGAAGTAAAAGGAAATACTGACAGATAAGAAATGAAGAAACTAGCTTCCATACAGGAACTGTGCCAGCGATATCCATTTCTATGGTTGGCTTTATGGTGCTCACACTCTCACAGATAATCTGTGAAACCACTTTTCAGCGCGACTGCTCAAGTGAGTTTTTTCTCACTTGTTCAATTTTCACATTTGAAAATACACACAGGGTTATTTCCTATAAAAATTCATAAATGCCTTTGATAAACTAAAAGATTTTTGTAAATGGTAACTTGTTGCCCTCACATCACCTGCAGAGTGCATCATTAGCTGTTTTCTACAACAGTTATTACATTTCTTTTTTTCCACAGGAACATTTTCTCCTTTTGGTTGAATGACTTTAGATTTTTGAAATACTTAATTAACCCAGAGCTGAACTGTGCCACATCACAGAAAACACTGTATGAATGAAAATACAGTAAGATCTAATAACCATGATCATAGACCATGATCTGTAACTAAAACCTCTAAAATCATGTGCAATGATAGCACCAAGTAATATGAAGTACATTTTAGTCAAGGTGTTCATCTTTGAACCAATCTTTTGAAATATTTTGTGAGATATGTCTTTATATTCACTTTGTTCCTAGGTTTAAAATTATTTTTATTGGCTACACAGATTCTGAGATGATGTTTTTAAACATGAAATCTGACTGACCAGCAGACAGCAGCTTTAGGATGAGAGTTCTGTATATACTGATTACATTTTCTTATGTCAAACTGTTACAGCTTTGATTTTAAATGGTTTTTTTAAGTTAGAAGAGATTTGTGATGTTTTATGTAACATATTTTATTAGACTTCTAAGAGTAAAAATTATCATTCTTATAATCTAAAACAAACTCAATTCCAATGTTTGGACAGTTCACATAAATGATTTTGTTCTGACATATAATGTGTGATTATCTCCATGTGGTATAAGAGTGAGAATGAATGCAGCTGCAGAAAAGCAGCTTCCCAAGACAACATATGCAAATCTGCGTGCAGACTTGTTGTATTGTACAGATGGATTTTTGAAGTCCTCTGGGTAATGTGTAGGAAGTTTGAAAAGAGAAAGTAGAAAATAAACACATAACCTGTGCAGAGTTTCACACACATTTGCAGCAGATTTTGCAAGTTTTGTTGTCGAAGAATGAGCCGAGAAGCAGCGACATAATCAGCTGAATTCTGAGCAGCGTTGTTAATATTCATCCTCCTTCCTCCTCACCCTGGGGGGAGACATAATAAGTTAACAGCCTCACTTCAGTCTTTCATTCAGCCATTACATTCAAACATTTCATTATGAACTCTGTCCTTTTCCAAATGTCCTTGAGCAAGAAACTGGATCTGTGAGCCCCTGCTGACCTCTACCTCTTACTTAAATGTATATTTATACAAGTCCTCATTAAAACACCCAGTGAACACGTCCGTCCTCACAGCTCAGTCATATTGTTCTTTAAAGATTAAAGCTGCCAAATCCTTCCTTATCAAATTTATCATCCTCTGGCAGAAAAAGAGAGATTATCAATGTCCTTATTCATCCTTTTATATTGTCTTTGTTCAGGAGGACAAACTGGACATGTCCACTCCTAAGATGTACAGCTCATTTATCCCCAACTGCCAGGCCGAGCCTCACCTCCACACCCCCGTGCACCAGGGGCTGCCGCTGGGAGACCCTGACCTCAGCCTGTCTCAGGTAGGACAGCCTGTCATGGAGCACAGCTCGGACTCGGTTGAAAACAAAAACATATGTTTCCATCCCGTCTCAGCCTGCAAGACTCCGTCAGGCTCAGCAGGTTCCTGTGTTTGTCAGGAATAGCTAGACGTAGTTAGCTTAGCATAACGACTGGAAATCAGGGAAATAATTGGATCTGTGAAAAGTTTAACATCCATCCTATCAGCTCTGTGAGACTGTACATAGACAGAGAACAACTGAGCCAACTGAGCAGTGGACAAAACCTGTCCTCTGGGGACCATGAATCAATCAAGTAGTTGATGATCAACACCTAAAGCTCGGTGATGTAACACGTTGTTCTATTGTTTAGCCTGGACACAAACAGCAATGTAAAAACTTAAAAGGGAATATACAAAAACATATGTCTGTAATGATGGGTCAATTCTCCCAAATACTCTAAAGATTTATCAATGTCCAATCAAATAAATATGTGATTACACCTGGACATTCTACATACCGTTTCTGTTCCGTTTCCACCAGTTTGTGTTCATAGGTGTAAGTATCCAGATTGTCCTTTTTTTTTTTTCTTATTTTGCATATTTGTCATGATAAATGATTTAGACCATCAAACTAATTTTACCATTACACAAAGATAACCAGAGTAAATACAAAATGCAGTTTTTTAATGATGATTTCGTTTATTAAGGGAAAAAGCTGTCACAACCTGCCTGACCATCCAACCCTCTGTCGTGTTTCCTGTTTGGACATGATAATCTGAGTCTTTCAGAAGGTTGACTGTATTTGGAGAGCATGGGTCTAACCTCTGTTTAGTCTCTGTCTCAGGCTGATGGAGAGCTGTCTGGACTGCCCACACCTGACTCCACCCCAGAGCTCCCCATCAAAAACATGAAGGCCCTGCGGCACCATCAGTACGAGAAGAACCAGAACTGCAACAATGCAAAGGACAGCATCCCCAAATCTGGCCCCAGCTGCTCTGCGTCCAGTCTGGGCTTCATGGCCGTCGTTGGGAACCCTTTGACTCAGCAGAACTTTCCCTTCTCTCATCATCATGGCAACAGCTTCGGCAACGGAGCAGTCCACGGGGCGGGCGCCTCGTCGACTTCACTGCACCTTCCTGAGGAGAGGAAGATCTCAAATGATGAGCGAGCAGCAGCAAGTGGAGGAGCAGGAGGTGGAGGAGTGGTACATCACCACCACTCCCAGCAGTCCCTCCCTCAGACGGTGGTGGACGTGTCGGCGCTGGACGAGCTGCTGAAACACATCCATGAGGTCAGCGCATCCGGGACCGGAGGCATAAAGGTCCTCACCTCCACCTCCTCATCCTCCCTGTTCCCCTCGTCCACATCTGGAGGGCATCATCATAACCACCATCATCACAGCCAACATGGCCAGACCCGCCCCCACCAGTACAACCACAGCCATCATCATAGCAACCACCACAACAACAACGGCAGCAGCAGTGGTCATCATCACCAGCAGCAGATCCCTGAGACAGAACCAGCTTCTTACTACAGCACATCCACGTTGCCGAGGGACGGCCTCCCCAAGCGCCTGGACGGACCACCTCAAAACTCCACCTCGTCCTCCTCTTCCTCATCCTCATCCTCATCCAACAACCCCACATCCTCCACCTCCATTCCTTCCTCCTCCTCTTCTTCATCCTCGACTCCACTCCAGAAGCAGGTGATTCCAGAAAGACCTGGAGTAAGCGGTGTCTCTGTGACACGTCACCATTCCCAGCGCCAGGCCCTTATCAAGATGGGCAGTGGGGGCGGTGCTGTCCCACGCCACCACAGCTTCAACCAACGGGGGACACAGCATGCACACTTTCTAGCCAGGATGAACACCAACAGCAGCAGCAACGGCCCCCCAGCCACGAACGCGGGGGCCAATGTGGACACCAGTCCTGACAGTGAGAATCAGCGGCCATCGATCGCCAGCACCTGCCTCACACGGCAGCACAGCTACAGCGAAGGGCCACATGCGCAGCGAGCAGCAATTGTTCGGAGAACGGTCTCTCTCAAACCCCAAGTCCCACCGAAACCTCTGTTCCTGCCGAACACGGCAGCATCACCGGGAACAGAGGCGGGAAAATACAACTACTGAAACTGTAGGAGGAGGTTGCGCCACAGTACCACAGGAAAGCACTCCACAACGCCTGCAAGGCTTAGAAGAAATGACTAAATGAGAGCATTGATGGGACGGAAAGACAAAAAGATACTTATGAGATTCTCGTCCCCATCACTCATTATGATCCCTCAGTTGTGGTTATTTCTCTGCTGAGTCACGACTGCTGCATTGTAGCTGCTTCACTCACAGAGCAGAGCCCCGAATAGAGCCACACTGAGGACCGACAAATAAACATCTCTGACTAACTTCCTCGGGTGGTCGGGGACGCCTGTGGCTCCTATTCCTTCACGACAGACTGCGGATCAAAACCGGCTCAGCGTGAGAAACATTCCAAAAGCGGGGCAAAAAGATGTTAATGATGCAAAAGGAGTCCCTAAGGCTCGAGGTGGCCTGAAAAATTGTTGATTAATGCAGTTTTCTTATGAGTGCTTTGATCTAACGTCCCTGGTTGTTGCACCTTGGCATGGGGCCCGGATTTCATGTGCAAATATTCAAAAGGAGCAGGGAAATAGGCTGCTGTAGACCTGAAATGAACCGAATCTAGGACTGCTGGAATTATTGACATTTCTCCAGGAGCTGGAGTCAAAATAATGGTATTTCCTTTCACAGGAGAAATCTAACAAAATCATATAATGTCATAAATGGCCAAAAGGTAATTCCTTTCTTTGCTTTGGAAGCCTTTTGTTCCTCTGAATACGGTCTGGTAAATTGACAATGAACAGAATATTCATGCTTCTTTTCCACGGAAACAAATAAGCAAAGCTGCAGTGAGGTTTTGTTTGACACAGGATGTTCAAGGGATGGAGATTTTTGTATAACACATCAGCTCCATGTTGCTTTTCAGCAACCTAATGTTAACAAGCAGCAGCCACAGAAATTCACATCACAACAGAGCTTTTGATTTCCAACCTGAGAGTACATACAAGCCGGATGAATGTTCCTTTCTACATCGTATTGGTATATAAAAACACACAGAGCTTTAAGAACGAAGCCCAGGAGGTGATGGAGGAAAGAATTCTAACAAATGAGTCCCTCATATTACTAATTCAGTCCTTCAGTGCATTATTACTCCATCAAATGTAGTCATTTCTATCCTTGAATTACTTAAATTGATAACTGCCATAAAACCACTTAATTTGCCCCCTGCCTTCTGGTTTTATCCATGAAACCCTCACAATAGTCCAAAGCTGAATTTTATGAAGTGAGTGACATGTGCAGGAGCAGTAATATATGAATCAAATGTTATTAAATTCATAATGTCTGCTGTTAGTTTGAGGGTTATTTATCAAAAATATGATTTCATCACCTACTAATAGTTTTGACCAGACTGGTCATTCGCGGCTTGACGTAGTAACAGGCGAAGCTGCCGAACTGTGCAGTGGTTCCCCAACTGTGTGTATACAGGAGTCGTTCCTGAAGGTTTTACTGGGGTTTTTAAAACAAGTAACAATTCTTAACAATCCAAATAGACACTTTTCCAGTATATTGGGCTTCGGGAAACAATGTTCAACATTACATTCAATAAAACAACAAAAAATATTCTGCAGGTTAAACTGATAAACACAATACCTGAACCCATATTTTCATTGAGTGTGAACCGAGCCACACCATCATCACTCAACGTGGCCTGTATCACAGTTTGGGAACTGCTGTAGTGGCGTCTGGCCATGCAGACAGTCTTTCCTCTGTTTGGCCTGAGTGTGAGTGTTTGTTAGAGTCAGTGGAGCTAAATGAAACTGACTGTTTCTAAAAATGTCATTAAGCAGACACAATGTCCCAGCAGTTTCCAGAGAAACTATTAGTTCAGCAGGACACAATCTGAACAAAATGTTCAGTGGACAGATAGAACTGAAGCTCTCTGCAAGGACAGGTGCTGCAGTGGGACAGTTAGAACACAGTACGTTACTGCTGTCTGTGGAAGTGAAGCAATGTGCCGCTGACTGCTGTCTGTGGGACTGTTTCTTCACAGATGGTCTAAAAAAACCAACTGTGAAGGGAAGCTGCTGTTTCCTGTTTTACTTTTACTTCTGTGTTTATCAGAACAGGTTTTTAAAAAGTCGTCTCATTGGGAATTCACCCTGCAGCCGACAGAAGACGAGCCAAATATAAAGGAAACATTTAGAAGTGATGGGGAGGAGCAGTACTGCTAACAACAGCAATAAGTTTATGTTTTAGGAACTAGCCAGTAAATAAAATAATGCTGCATTACATGAAGTACAGTACAGTACAGAAAATCTGGAAAATGAATGTGATCATTTTACATTTGGGAAAGTTGTAATTGTCAGGATTTCTAAACTGTTCACAAACTGCCGTCTCTCAACTGCTGCCAAGACTAATCTATAAAGAACCACTGGTGGCCCATTATCTGACACTGTGTTACTGCTGGCCATACTCCTAAACAGTTTAGTTGATCAAGTTCTCGAATCCTTGCTAAAACCAAAACGGTGCTGTTGTTCATGTCAGCACCAAAACAATCGCATTTCAAATAACTCATTTTCTTAGCTTCTGTGTCACAGTCAAGGAAAAGAACATTTGATTTAATGAGCAACTTGAGACAATGTCAATGCCTCAACACAAAGGACAAGCAAATATGGGTGTTGTAGATCTAGGATTTTAATCTGACCATTTCTTGCAGCTATTATTTTTGGTTTCTTTAGTAGCTAACTCGGACCAACTCAAACAGTCGTTGAGATAAAGCTTCTGAACATAACTGCACATTCAAATAACATTAATGTAATGTAATCAGGTTTAGACCAGCTGCAAACCAGCTGAGAAACATTAACTGGAACATAAAACCATGGAGCGTCATTACCTGGGGTGGTTGTCCTACTGGGGAATGGTTGTCTCTACCGAATGAGTATGTCCTGATAAACCGCTGATATCACCACTCACTTTTCAAATTCAGTCAGGACATTAAGATGAAACACTGCGTGAAGCAGCACAAGAGACTGAAACCACTCAGCAGTTACTTTTCAGTCCAGTCCAGTTTAAGCGGCTGTTTATCTGCTTCGCCTGCAGCTGAGAACTAAACATCCAGCAGCTGGTTTCAGGTTTATCGCAGGGTCGGACACACAACCGCTGCACAGGTTAAGCAATAACGAAGCTGCAGTGATGCTGCAGCTGAGACGGGACGAGCAGGCTCTGCACCAAATGATGCAACTTTAAGTCCGCCGGCACCAAACTACTGAGGGAGTGAGAGTGTGAAGCGCCTGCTGTAAAAGTTCATGTTTAATAAAATAAGTCAAAGCAGCAGTTGGGTATTGATTTCTACATCACGTAAAGAAAAGATTCATGAATCAGTTGGTGTTTGAGCAGGTTACATCATCCTCTTCCATCTCCCACCCATGTCTGATTAAATGTTTGATGGTTATTACAGATCAGTGTGCTTCTGCTAACTGGGAAGACGCTGCCTGCATGAATCAAAGTCTAAATTAATGGGCTGTGTTCACATGAGAACATGAAAACTGATCTCCTGCTCTCAGAGGCAGAAGAAGCTTTTAAAAGGTTCAATCAGAATCACGTTGGTTCTGTGCCACGTAAAAGCTTCTGAGTCTGGTCGTCGTGCAATAAAGCTGAACTGCTTTTCCATCCGGTTCTGTTGTTTTCAACGAGAACAAACGTGCAGAGGTTCAACAGTTAGACAGTTAACACTAAATCAGTACTTCACCTTAGCGCGAGTAGCTGCAGCTCCACACACTGACCGTCCTGACCTTGATGGTGCATTCAAGGACCCTCTGAATTCCAGTTAATCAGCTGCAGAAATATGTGTGAAATATAAAATATAAAGAAACAATGCAAAGACGTGAATGTTGGATTAAATAAAGAGGCTCTGCACCGTGAACTTGTGGTAACAATGGCAACTGCTGCTCTTTGTTTTATTTTCTTTTGTTTCGAACTGTTGGTCGGACAAACCGAGGCTAGGACTTTCACAACATTTCACAGACTTATCCAGTACACATCTTCATGCAACATGTCTTTGGTTTAAGTTGAGCTGCTGTAGGTATCAACTAATATGGCAGATAAAATACCCCAAACTAGTCTGCAAATATCCAGGCCTAGAAAATGTCAGCAATGAAGTAAAGAAAAGGGAATTTGTACCACAACAACCTGTACGGAGCTTTAGTCCATTCGTCCTCTCAGCAGTATTGACAGCACCACACTGAATAGCACCACAGATAAACTGTGGTCTCCCAGAAGCTACAGTGAATTAAGGTGAAGCAGAAATATCAGGTCAGTATTTTTCACTCAGCTGAACACAGATCTAACGTTGGTCTGATGCAATAAGGGACAGAAATCTGGTTTAGAGCGAGGAACAACAATCTCCATCTGTAATGAACAGAAACTGTCAAAAGGCTGTTGAGACGGTTTTTGAAAAGAAGCTGATGTTCGTTTAAGATGCGATTGATGCGAATGTTTTCACTGGGTGCTACAATGGGAACGCTGCAGGAAAGAGACTCGTTTTATAAAAGGGGTTTTGTACGAGGATGCACTTGTAACCTTGAAAATAAATTTGTTTATTCATTCCGTGGTTCTCTGTTCCCATCCTCTAACCGTACTGTCTCTGAGGGGGAACAGAGACGCTATGAGATTACTGGTGGACTCACAGCGCCACCTGCTGGACCACACCACAATGACAATGTAATAATGTCACAAGCTATTATGTTTACCTTACTGCTATTAATTAACGATGTGGATGACTGTGTAAATAAAGGCTACTATGGAATATTACTCAGAGCAGAGTGATTCTTGTTCCTGTGGAAACCGTGTCTTAAAGGAAACAGTCATACTCATCCTGCCCAGAGTCCCTAGTCACGGCTCCAATAAGGATTTTCAGGAGAATTTCAGGAGATTTTATGGAATCCCATGAATGAATCCTAGTTTTTCTACGGTGTCTGGAGTGCTGACATTGACTTGAGCCTCTCCCAACAGTATGGAGGAGGTATGTAAAGAAATGAAGGGATCTTTGCCAGAGATCCTTCAGATAAGCTAGTTAAGTCTTAGAGGGTTTTATTTTATCACATTAACCTTTAAAAGGGGTCTAGGAGTCCTATGATGCCTTATGCATGTCTCAAAGGTGCCTGACCAAAATCAAAATGTCTTTAAGAAAGGCATGTTGCTTTGAATAATGTTATTGTTTCCGGAGTCGTTCGAGATGCTGTGATCTGCAGAAGACTCTTGGTACCTGTAGGGTGGTCAGCAGTCCTCTCAGCATTTGATAGTATCCCAAGGATTTTGATGGGGTTTCCAAAAAGGCTTGGGGGACTGAACCTGAGGTTCTTTGTGTGTCAGATAAACCATTCTGGAACGGGTAATGAAATTCCTACGGGGCTCCAGAAGTTCGTATGGATGCATGAAGGGTTCTTAGAGGGAGAGCTCTAGTACTGAAAGAGGAACAAGAGGTTTCAGAAGATCAGAAAGGCTTTTATAATGGTTTCATTTCCTTTGTGGAAAATTCATAAGGGAGTTCTTGAATGATTTAGATTTCTTGGTATTCCAGAAGTCATTGGGTTAAAGGGTTCCAAGATTCTCCCTGAGGGTCTACAAACCATCAGCATTGGGTTCTGGGATCCTCCTTGTAAAGGTTATAGTTGTTTAGATAACTTCTTGAAGAATCCCAGAGGGATTTAATATGTCGCCTTAAAGGGACTGAGAAGCCTTAAGATGTTTACAGGAGTCCTGTCGCAGTAGTTTCAAAGTGTTGGTAGATTCAGGAGTTACTGCAGGTGTTTCTGAAAACCCCAGTGATGGTCCCGTGGGTATTTATTGGTTCCAGAAGTCTTCAAGTCTTCTGACGGGCTCAGGAGTTGTTGGATGTACAGAAGGTAAGGCATCTTCCTCATCAAGTGTAACTGTCTCTGCACAGCGTTATGCTGCCATCTGCTGGTGTAGAGCAGGCAGGTCGTGTTTTGTCCCTTATCGGACCTACGTTTCTCCTTTTCTATATATTTACACTATGAAAAAGTGTTCGTCCTTGTGTACATAACTATTTTTTTACATAAGGATGTTTACCACAGATGCTGATTTTGGGATTGTCTGTAAAAACAAAATGGACAGTTTATCTACAGGATGTGTCTGAATGTCATTAAATTACTTTCATAAATTCAGCTGTTTGTTTTCATTTCAGTTCAAAAGTTCACTACAAAGTGAAGAAGAGACTGAAAATGACTCATGCCGAGTTTTACAAGAGAATAAATAGCCACCATGGATTTTAAGAAAAATTAAGTGTAATATTTAAATGACGAGTTTATCGCTCAGGTGCCAAAAGTTTGCAGCTTCTCTATGCTGCAGTTTCAGATCTAGTCACGAATGACTTCTAGTAGAACAACAACATCATCAGCAAGGACGAGTGCAGATCACAGCTGAATCATTCAGTGACAGTTCAGTGAATCAAATGATCTGTTAGTTTAAAGCTGTTTCAGTATTTTACACAAAGGTAAACTGAATATCGATCGCACCATTAGCTCGGGCTTTAACGAGTCCTAATAGACTTGCACCACAATTTTCTGACTGGACATATTAAATGAATGAGAATATGTCAGAGAGGGCCGTGTTACATCAACAGAAATGTGAAAACTGGAGCTTTATGATATGAATTTATTATGTTAGTAAAAGTCATTCAGTCTCATTAAAGTAACACAGTTTCACTGTTAATGGACCTGAGACCACAAGTTCATGTTCAGCATCAATTAACAACACTTCCATAAACCGTCTGAGCTGACAGCAGGTACGACGATGCCACACCGTTTCCTCCAGCGTAGAAATGTCTGTTAAAATATAAAATATATATAAAAAATACAGTAAATGTCTCTTCTTCTCTGTTTGGGTCCGTGTCCACGTTAACGTAGATAAATATAAATCATTTACAGGCTGAAAGCTTCTGTATCTGATCCGTGTTCTGCCTCCTCAGACTCTCTGAACGTTCACAGAGTTGAATCCGCCTCCGAGCAGAAAGAAGAACTGCAGCGCCTCATGTTTACAGGCACAGAGTCTGGAATAAGCCACGAGTGGTTAAGGCCGACATGGAAAACACAACGAGAGAATTAGTTAGGAGAATTTTAGGTTCCTGGTTTGTAGAGCAGATATTTCATTAAGAGGATGGATGAACAGGAAGATGGATGGATGACTATTAATATTTGATTCATAATTTTAACTGGATAGTGTCATTTTCATCTGTTCATCTCATAAATAAAAACTCTTCAAACTAAGCCTCTGTCCTTCTGCTGTTTTTCTTTTATGGTTATTTTCACTCACTATAAGTTTTAAACCTGACGCAGTTTCAGGTTCATCTGAGCATGTGTCAGATATGTTATATCACTAGAGATGAACAGCGTCTTTACAGTTTGTTCAGAAACCAGTGACATGACATCAGATTGATGTTTACAGTATAAACATCCAGCACAGCATGTGTTTAATGACACCAGCTCTGCTGCAGTGTCTGTACAGACACAGTCAAATGTGAAGAGCTTAATCATGACCTGTGAGACTAGACATGTTTTTGTTACATGATAAAACTTATATCATGTCATGTTTAGTGTCCAGGGCAAATGATAAAGAAACGCTCAGAGAGTGAGAGGTGGCAGAAGCTCGGAGAGGATGTTAATAAGTTAGTGTTTCCACTCTTCAGTGACACAGAAGCATCCTGGCGTCCTGGACCCTCGGCCTTCAGCTCTGCTGTGTTTTCTGTCCCGTGTGTGTGCGGATGTGCCGTTTGTAATTTGAGTTGTCGCTGAACCTGCGGCCGCACTCGGCGCAGCAGTACGGCTTCTCGCCCGTGTGGACTCGGAGGTGTTTCTGATAGCCGTCGAAGCGCGTTAGTCTCTTCCCACATATGTCACACGTGTACGACTTGTCCACTTTGGTTTCTATCTTGCGGTGCACCTGAACGTGTTTGGCCCAGTGTCCGCGCTGAGCAAACACGCGACCGCAGATGGTGCAAATATACGAGTCGACCACCTCCGACACCGGAGCTTCCAGTTCGACGCAGTCGATCTGACCGTTACCTGACGCTGGTTCTGAAGCTCTGAAGGAGTCCTCGTCCAGATCAGAGCCGGTCTGCTGGACCGAGGTGCCCAGCTGTGCGTCCAACTCCGAGTCTCCCGGGTCCTGGTTCAGAAACTTTGGCAGCGTGGACGTCACGTGGTCGCTATCCTGCTCATCGCTCGCCCCTTTGCTCCGGAACAACGCCAAGTTGATGTGATTCTGCTCCGCGTGAGGCATCTCCTCCTCCTCCTCCTCCTCCTCCTCCTCCTTGATGTGAGGACTCTTCGTTTCGCTCGGGTCCAGAGCGGCGCTCCAGTCCTGCTGCTCAGGTACAGCTGCCGATCACAACACAGGAGAGTCAGCACACGTTTAACATCACAGTGAAGAAAGGTGGAGGACTTCTGGACTGGACTTACTGTATGTACTGTGACTGCTGAACTATCTATGCTTTTCACAGTGCACTGTTCGCACCACAGCCACAGTGTTACAACAGTGGAGCCACCAGAGCAACTGAGAAACTGATCTGCTGTCAGCTTCATTCAGTGAAGCTGTCTACGATCAGATAAATCACTGCTTTAACTCTGGTTTCACTTCTGCAGGACTCAGCTGATGACTAGAACTTTCTCTCTGACTGTGTGAGTGTGAACAGCTTCACTGTGCTGTTAACGGTTGTGTTTGACTCATTCACCTGAACACAACCTTCTCAACCCAAACACTGAGGCGCAGCTATCGTTTCCCCACCGGTAGGGTCACACACCCACCGCCGGTTCCGCTTATTATCCCTGCTCTTCCGGCACTGACACGTTTTACCGACCTGAGCCAGAGACCTGCAGCGACACCTGCGGCTTCCTGGACAGGTCGAGCAGCCGCCGCTGGCGGTCGATCTCCAGCTTGGAGCGGGAGATCTCCTCCTCGTACTCGGCTATGGTCCTCCCGAACACCCCGAAGATCTCCTCCGCGGCCGCGGTGAGCCGCTGGTTGATGAGGAGCCTCAGCATCTCTATTTTAGACATGTCAGCGGTGGTGTGGTGGAAGGAGCCGAGAGACGAGTGGAGAAGTTTCCCCCAGGCGTCGCGGTGGCTTGTTTACCAGCTGCACTTCCTGCTTCATGGTTGTGCACATGCGCAGTGCGTCTTTCTGCTGGGGGACCTGCCTCCTGCTGGACTGGAGGACCTGCTTTCTGCTGGAATGTAGTACCTGCTTTCTGCTGCAATAGAGCACCTGCCCCTGCTGGACTGGAGGATCTGCTGCCTGCTGGGCTGGAGGGCCTGCTGCCTGCTGGACTGGCAGGCCTGCTTTCTGCTGGAATGTAGTACCAGCTTTCTGCTGCAATAGAGCACCTGCCCCTGCTGGACTGGAGGACCTGCTGCCTGCTGGGCTGGAGGACCTGCTGCCTGCTGGACTGGAGGACCTGCTGCCTGCTGGACTGGCAGGCCTGCTTTCTGCTGGAATAGAGGACCTGCTTTCTGCTGGACTGGAAGACTTTTGACAGTTTCTGGATGATGATGTCCAGTGATCCTCTATATAAGCAATATTTATATAATTTATAGCTATTTTATACACATTTCACATTTTCCTATGATTTTATTGCTTTAGAATTCCAGTATGACACAGGGCTTATCTTGTGATCACACTTCCTGTTTTTAATCATGCAACACTTTGTTAAATGAATGACAACACTTGTATTGTCACAGTCACAGTATTTCTCCAGAGACACTGATAATGACATTGTTTAGTATCATAGCTACATCAGATATAATGTCTGCCATAAGGTAAATTAATTATTGTCAGGGTTATAGAGACGTGTAAACAGTTTGCTTCAGTTGACACCAAACAGCACACTCACTGTGAAATGTGTCCTTTTAAAGACAAAAAGTAAATAAGCATAGAAAACATAAAAAACTGTGTAGATTCATTTTTCATTATCTGATACTTATTATACATTTTTATATTACAATATTATATTTCCTATTACAACCTTACAACAGATAAGCAACATACAAAAATACAGGCTTGACTGGTTCATTGAATAATATTGGAATTTACTAAACTTATTTACCTCCTGTTTGTGAAATCTCAACAAAAAGTTTCATTATTTGTACAATTTATGCAGCAAAGCTGTAAAAACAAACAAACAAAAAATGTACATTTCCATGTTGTGAAATATACACTCACTGTCCACTTTATTAGGCACACCTGTTTAATCTAATGTAATTCAACAGCAGCTCTGCCATCATTAGAATTATCACCTGTCTGACAGTTTCAAGTTAAACACTGAGAAATTAAAACCTTGTTAAAGTAGAATTCATGGTAGAGCTGATTGCATTAGATACATAATAAATTGGCCAGTGAATGTTTAGACAGTATTAAAAAGTACACCACTAAATGAAAAACATTGGAACCATTATAGAACAATTCATTTTCATTTTCATTCCTTACTGTGTTAGTTACACTGGACTGACAGGGCTTTATCTCTGGCTGTTACTTAAAACATATTTGTTTATAAAACGTTAAGAAAGATGAGCTACAAAAATAAATATAACAACTCTTCCATTCATACATTCATGTTACAGCCAAAATCAGATTCTCCATGTTAGATCTACTTTCTTATGCAGCCTTACATCTGATTCATATCATAGCTCTGTGACCGACGGTCATAGATGAACAGTTTCAACAGTAACAATCTTGGTAAAGAAAGAAAACATTTTATGAGAAAACATGAGAAGACATTTTAAAGAATGTGGTTTGTTCTACTGTCAACAGTGACTGGTTCCAATGACCACTGATCATGAAGCTAATCAAAACATCAAATCTGAATTAGTGTAATCAACACCATAACTAAATAAAATGTGGAGATGAGATCTAACACATCTTAAATGGAGCAGTGAGACTTTCAGTAGACAATGAACAACCATTTATTTCAAATATAATATTTGTAATTAAACATTTGATATACTTAAGTTTATATATTTTTACATATCAAAACATATGTAAAATATCTAAATACAAATATTTACATTTAGTCATTTACAGATGCTTTTATCCAAAGCGACTTACAAGTGAGGTACAAAACAAGCAAAACTCTAAGTCAAGGAGAAAAACTAAAGCAAAGCAAAGCACTATCAGGAGAAGTGTGTTCGTTTAATGAGATATGAGTGCAATATTTTTATTTTTTATTTTTTTTAAAGAAAGTGCATTTTTAAGTGCAAAGAAAGTTACGGAAAATATACGTC